>JBBPBP010009780.1:28361628-28373565 GCA_037974735.1 Cicer chorassanicum
TTTGCCCTTGATTTTCTCATCCCTTTTTTTAAAATAACACGCAAATTCAAGGTGTCCAGTTTTACTGCAATATGAACATTTGATTTTGCATGTTTGTTCTTTTCTTTCTGGAATAAAGAAATTTTCATACATTTTGGTTTTCTGAGTCTGATCAAAACCAAGACCGGCTTTATCAAATATTCCAACTTGAGATCCCATGATTTTCTGAAATGTTCCAGTAGCTTTAATAAAGTTTAACAGATCATTTTTCAAAAGTTGAACTTCAGATTTAAGGAGAACGTTCTCCTTTTGAAGTGCAGAACGTTCTGGACTTTCTTGATTTTCAGTGTGAAAGTTTTTGGTTTGAGATTCTTTCAGATTTTGAATGATCTCCTTTAGCTTATTATTCAGAACCTGAGTTTTTTCTTTTTCTTCTTTTTCTTTATAAAATTTTTCTTTTAAGGAACTACATTTTTGTATGAGTAAGTTTGAATCATTTAATAAGTTATCAAATTCTTTTTCCATTTGTTCACACAAAATGCAGGGTTCAGAATTTGTTACCTCATTTTCTTCAGTGTTTGCCATTAAGCATATGTTGGCTTCTTCATCTTCTTCCTCATCGGATTCATATGAGTTATCCCATGTAGCCATCATTGATTTCTTTTTGAAAGGAAATCTGTTTGGTGTTCTTTTGTTTAGAGGACATTCAGACTTGTAATGTCCCAGCTTATTACATCCAAAACATGTAATTTGACTTTTATCTTGTTCTGTTTTAGGATTTTCTTTTCTGTTTGGGAATCCCTTCTTCATTTGATCTCTTCTTCTCATTATTCTTTGAATTCTTTTAGTGAGAAAAGCTATTTCTTCATCAGCTTCTTCTTGAGTTTCTTCTGGTTCTTCCTCTGTTTGGTCAACCGTGCTTTCTTGGGATGCTTTTAAAGCTATTGTTTTTCCTTTCTTGACAGGTTTATCTTCTTGTAATAATACCTCGTGTGCTTTTAAGGTTCCAATTAATTCTTCTAGTGCCAGTACTTCAAGGTTCTTGGCTTGGCATATGGCTGTTACCAATGGTCTCCATATGATTGGAAGACATCTCATGATCTTTCTTACTCTATCTTGTACTGAGTAAGCCTTTCCTAATGAACGCATTTCATTTACTATAGTTGTGAACCTTGAATACATTTCATCAATAGTTTCTCCTTCATTCATTTCGAACAGTTCAAATTTTCTTATGCCAATGTCTATTCTTGTTTCTTTGACATGGTTCGTTCCTTCATGATGAATTTGTAGTGTATCCCAGATTTCTTTAGCTGTTGTGCATTCATCAACTCTTTCGCTTTCTTCCCTGCTCAAAGCGCACGATAAGAATAATTGAGCTTTAGAGTTTAGGAGTACCTTAGTTTTGTCTTCAGATGTCCAGTCAACTTCTTCCTTCTTGGTAGAGTTTGAATCATTTTGATCAGCTCTTGGAATGAAATCTCCATCTGTAATGATGCGCCACATTCATGTGTCTTGAGATTTTAGAAACAACTGCATCTTGTTTTTCCAAAAGTAGTAATCAGTTCCATCAAAGTATGGTGGCCTGTTTGAGGATCCTCCTTCAACAATGTATTTTGCTTTTGACATTTTAGATCTTTTTCTCTAGCACTTGGTTAAAGTGTTTTTTCTAGAGACCTTGCTCTGATGCCAATTGAAGTAGCAATGTCAAGTTACAAGGAAGGGGGTTTGAATTGTAATCTTGCCCTTTTTAAAATTTCCTGTTAAAAACTTAAGAAAACAACTCAAGAATGATCTTGGTTATAAAAACAGAAACGGAGAACGTTCTTGGTTTTAAAACAGAAAACGCAGAACGTTCTTGATTAGTTAAAATCACAGTTTTTTAGTTTCTCTATTTAATTATGAAATAACAATAACTGAATGTAAATAGAGATAAGGAAGAAATACCACACAAGAATATATCCTGGTTCACCCGACTTGGGCTACGTCCAGTCCTCACAACTGTGAGATTTTTACTAAGTGTTCAAAGACAAAAAGGAGAACAATCACAATTAGAGATCAGCCTTGATCTGTAACTACACTTCCTTTCCACCCAGAAAGGATTAATCAGGTCACCTAACTAATCTGTTAGGATTTCGAAATCAACTCTTTTTAATTTTGCTCAAACTATAAACAATCCTTATAGTTATACAATAATGATTTAAAAAGGTTTGTTTGAATCTAGTTTTGCTCAACTCTTGTTTGAGAAAAAGATTCAGAACAGAGAAAGAAACCAATAGAATAAAACTGGAAGTATGTATTTGGTTCAGCTTGATTTCTTGAATGAGATGACTTTAAGGATGTAAGTGAATATGATTTAGTGAGAATACTTCACACTTAAAGATCTGGTTTATGCTTGCGAATTTGCCTTCCTTTTATAGATGATTTGAGCAATAAATTCTGGTCAGAAAGAGCTGTTGGGAGTGCTCTGTTTTCCTTCTGACAGAAGCAAGGAATCTGTTGACAAACAGAGCACCATGTATTTGACAGCTTTGGGCTTTCTGTTATGGGCCTATTGCTTGATCCAAAACAGACTTGTTGCGAGCTTTACTGACCCATTAAGCTTTGATAATATTTGATAGTGATTGGGCTTTAATTTGAATGTTTAATTTGATCCAATACTGTTTGAAAAGGAGTGAATATTTTTCTGCAGAATTGAGAAGTCTTCTTCTGCATAAACAGAATTTGTTCTTCTTAGAAACGGAGAACGTTGATTATAAGTGGAGAAAGATAATCAATCTTGTCTGATAGACTTTTGAATAATCTGAGGACTTATATTCAATCTTGAGTTTCAGCTTTGTTCAACTTTCTTGACAGTTTCCAGACTGGAGAAAGTTGCAGTCCGTTTTTTGATATGCTTAGATTGGTGATGATTTTTCTTAATGATCCGTGAATCGTTTTGAGTAAAAACGATTCCTATCTGTTCCTTGCCATGTGTTGATGAAATTGATATAAAGATAGGAGAAAGTTTGGTGAAGTGGTTGTAACGATCTTTCTTGATTCTGCTGATCTTTCTCTGTTTTGTATAGTTTATGATCATGACTTATTTCTTTGCTTTGCTTGGTTCCTATCTTTAGTAAAAACACTCAAAAGCACAGATTAAATTAACATAACATTTAGAATCATAATTAATATCTTTAATTAATCTTTTGTTTATTTTCATCAAAACTTAATTTGAGAGTTTGTCTTAACAGTAACTTGAATAAGTAAATGACATTAGAGACTAAAATAATAAAAATCTTAAATTACAGATATATAATTTATAGATTTTTTTCAATGGATTAAAATTAAAACTCGCTCAAATGTTAGAGACTAAAAATATATATAACTCTTAATTAAGTAATTTAATCGAGATGAAAAATATCAATGGTTATTTATTGCGCCAAAACATGTACATTTATTTTTTGTTTTTTTATATAATGTTTTGACGATTCCCTTTCAAAATTGATGATTCCCTAAGCTTTTATGTTTGTAAAATAAAAATAACACAAACTTATAAAAAATAAATCAGATTTTATTGTAACCAAGTTTTAACTTTGGTAAAAATGTATATAAGCCTATAATCCTGACCAACTAAACTAAATCAGCATCTATGACTAATTTAATATATTAAATATTCATAATAAATTGATTTTTTTTTATTTAAAATTTTAAAATCTAAAGTCCTAACTTAAAGGACTTAGCTTGTGGACCAGTCATATGTACATCTATACAAAATTTAGATAAACAATCTATAATTCATTGATGAAAATTATACAAATCTACATATTTATACAAAACTTGATTTAGAAATATCCTTGGCATGGCTAGCAACACAATCTTTATTTCACAAGTGTTTCTTTCTGCTTAGTATTAGGTCACCATGTGTGTACTTCAACAAAGTTTCTAACATATGTTGGAAAAAGTTCCACTAAATAATATATATACAACACATCAAAACCAATGGATTCAATTATCGATTGTTTCCAATTTCCTCCAACATGTTCATGCATTTTTGAAGTGCTCTTCCTTAAGAAACTGCATATGATACATGAAACTCCTGCTATGTAAGTAGACAAATGATTCTTTTGTTACATATTCTTTTAATAATGATTTTTATAATTTTTAAAAAAATAATTTTAAATATAAAACTTGAAATGAGAAATTAGATCTAATCATTTGTCATAAAATATCATTTTAAGTATTTTATCTATTTATTACAACTCTTTTTGGATAGTGAAATTTCAAAAATGATTAAAATAAAAAAAATATTTTGAAAAACTCTTCATAAACATCAAAATATTTTGTTACATACTCTTTTTTGTTTTTTTAAATTTGATTTTTATGACGTGAAAATGTCTATCTTATTAAATATCAAAATTATTATTTTTTAATCGATAACAAAAGAGTTCAAAATAACTTTTACTAATTTTAAATAAATTATCATCAAAAATTATTTTAAAAAAATATAGAAATAAAAGTTATTTGTTTTTAAAATCTAAAACAAATGGGTCCAAGAGATCAACAAATTTCTATTGACACCCCCAACAGAAAACTACCTAAAAAATGCAACACTCTCCGTTAATGCATTAAGTTGAACTCCATAGTACACAAAACCAATTCCAAAACCAGCTAGCTATCATTAAAAAAAAAGTGTTTCTGTTCCCACCCTTCATATTTTCAAATTCACAAAAATATACGTTTGAATTGGTCATCTGGATGTATAAAATACAACTCTGGATTAATCAATCCATATAAAATATGGGAGAATTTGAGAAAATGTAGAAATAAAAAAAATTCACAAAAAGTACACCTCTAGGTGAGCCAATCTGAACATGTAAAACACACTTCCCGATTAACCGATTCAGACAAAAGTGGGGAGACAAAATAAACTTTCTTAAAAATAATAATTCTTTTAGCAGTCCAATTTCTTGTCTAAAGGCTCTATTTGTTATTTTCACTTTTATCATCTTCAAAAGGGTTGAAAACATATAAATTGTTGGAAAGTTTCTTCTTTTGATAAAATCTTTCCAATACATTAAAAGCTTATTTTATTCTTTCTCTATCCAAAAGCCGCTGTGGCGATTATCTTTTTTATCTCAACTCTCCAATTCTTAGAGTTAATAATTTGGAGTTACGCAAAAAAGTAAGTAAAATCTTACACAAAAAAATTATTCCAATCAAAATTCAAACAAGTATTTTTCTAAATAATTTATCTCTAACTAAAGTTCATTTTCTTCCTATTGATTATGTGGCAAGAAGAAGACAAAATGTGCTAATACATTATCTTGCACGCAAAACCATTTGCAAAGCATAAATTCAAAGATTTGAGGATAAAGATGTTATGGAAGCAAAAATACAAGATAGTTGTAGTGTTCTTTTTCTTCACAACAATGAATCAACTAGGTGGTCCCCAAACCTACCCTATATATTAATATAATTCAACCAATTAGTGTTTGTATACTATAAAGTGGTGTAGGTATTACAATTCATGTTAATTTATTATCACAAATTTAGGCCTTATATAATTAACCAATGGCTAAGTCCATATATCAAGATAAGAAATTTCATTTAATTATTGCTTCTTATTGTTTATTAATTAAACTGAAAAACTATAAGATTGTATATAATATGAGTAAGAAAACAAACTTATACAAATTTCAATAGTTTAGTTCTTCAAGCTGTTCATATATAACATAATTTACGTGGTGGTGCTAATAGTGAAATTGATTTTTTTTTCCTCACTTTTAGAATCATAATTAATCATTTTATGAAATAAATAAATTAATTTACTACAGGCACTTAATCAAAATGAATTCAATAAAATGACATATTGGAAGCACAAGATATACCCCCATAAGTGTAAACCACCCTACAAAATTCAATAACAAAGGATCAAATAACCCCAAAAGCCCAACCCTCAATCATGGGCCAAAATACAATATCAAAGGGAATTGGTCAATCATTGATGAAGTTCCACGTTAAGATATTTAAATTGATGTTTAAGACACCATCTTGATAATTTTTAATATAATCTATTTGACTATTCAACATGCAATTTTGTTGTTTTAACATATTTTAAATTTCTGACACGTCAAATACTCCAGACACAAACCAATTAAACGATAATCAAACTACCACAATGATCTTTCCTACTTCTGAATAAACTAGAAAAATCTGATTAAGAAACGCAACATATATATATATACACAACAAACCAATGTAAAACCAACAATCAAACTTTTCCAAAGAAATGACACTCTACAAACAAATGATGCGAAGATTCCCAACACCATACTCACAAACACACATGAGCTTCCATAAACAAAACTTCAAGGTGAACTAGATTGTTCTCCGTGGATAATCTATCATTAAAAAGATTCTACAACTGAAATATAATAATACGTGTAACTACAAATTTCATGTGAAGAATAGAATTGTCAAATGGATGATCTGTCCACTCTGATTCGACTCAAATGACCAATCCAGTGTAACTCTATTTTTAAATCGGACTAATTAGATTTAAAAAGAAAACTTGTTTTTAAACTCCTTTATTTGCATAGTGGCCCATACCCAAATAAGGATTGACTAGCCCCCAATTTTGACAACTTTAGTGCAGAATAGTACTGAATATTTGGTGGTCACAAATTCACATTTAGAATTTGCCATCATAATCAAAACATGGTTTTGGGCATTTTGTTCTTGACCATAATAGTAATGGATAAGAATAACACAACCTTTATCTACTAAGGAATATTGATATATGTATTTTATGGGTAAAAAATCAAGAAAACTTTTCAACTAACATCCTACAATTTTACAGTTTGAAAGAAAATCACATAAACTATAAATTAAAAAATTGAAATAAATACATGAGAAATGACAATAAAATAATTTTAATAAAAGGGTTAAAATTTCGAACTTAGATTAATAAAACACTTAAATTCACAATTGTAAATTTTTATATCATAATTCTGAGAAGTTTGAACAAACTTTTTTCTTTGCCCTCCATTTTCAAATTGTTTACCACTTCCATACATTTTTTTTTTCAATTTAATATTTTGCTGTGATCCTAAGTGAATCATTCTCTAACCTACAAAACAAAAAGATAAACACAACCAAATCAACACAAAAGGGATATAATTAAATAATAATATACTTTTGTGTAATATTAAGAAGGAAATTACAATTTGAAAAAATAGTATTACAATTTTAAGTAAAAAAAAAAAAGAATTTATTTAATAAAATACTCTCTTTGAGTTTAATGGTTATACATTGCCAGTATAAAATCAATATATTTTCATATCACTAAAGTGGTATGTCTTAATACATAAAGATCACTAAATGTTAATGTAAAATTAATTTTGTGTGGTAGTGTATATCCCTTTTCTCTTTGTTTATTTATAAGTATGGATAATAGCAACAATTTATCCTAAACTTTGCAGACATGATTCACATAAAATGTTCAATTTTATTTATATAATAATATAAAAATATATGGCTTAGATGCTTAAGAATTGTGTTGACTTAGAAGCCCAATTCTATTTTGTTTATAATCTAGCTAAATTTGTTGACATACCTTTTTTTGATACAATGAAACGTTACAACCTCCCTTTGTTTTGCTTTTGTCTTTTTTTTAGAGCACGTTCAAAGGAACCCCTATATGATGTCAATAATGTAGAAATTATAAATAAACAAAAAATAATACCATTAATTAAATTAATTAAAGATGATAGCAACATAAATTGGACCCCATTTGAATGATGTTTAATTTGTTGTAGAAAAATGTAAGAAAAAAAATATTTCATAGAACTTCAGCCCAAGTCAATTAACATTTAATTGACTTTTGAATAAATTAGTGCCTAAAAAAAAACTTTGATCTTATCAACAACTTCCTTAGTTGAATAATATAATGATTTTTCTGACTTTATTTTCTTTGACTATGTAGTTATATAAACATTTGATATTTTATATCATGAATTACCACTTCAACTTTAAATTCAAAGTTTTGAATAGTATATATATTGAATTAATAAAATGGTATTGGGTCCATAAAATGAATGTATTTATTTATTGAATAAAAAAACTAATTAAGAATTAAAATTAACAAAAATAATTTGCATTACCTGCAACTTTTTGGCACACTCCAAGAAGGGTGTGAATTTTTTTTCTCATTTTTAGACAATGCCATATACTTCTTCCAATCTTCAAGCAAAATCTTAAGATCATCAACTTTATTCTCCAAACCAACACAACAATTAGCATGCATTGTTGAAGCCTTATTAAAATCTTTGGAAGATTGACAAAACCCTCCAAAATAGGCAGTGCTAAGGAACCTAATCTTGAGCTTCTTAGTTTTAATTAAGGGATGCATTTTGATTTTGTTGAGAACATCTTGATCATGCAAATTTGGATATTTTTCTCTTGAGTTGAACCAAAATTTGTAGAACCAATTTGTTCTTGCATTTGATTTTACATAATTAAACCCTCCATTTGGATAGTTGTGTAAGTCATAGGAATTTCCATTGAAATAATCACAAGCTATTTGGAAATCAGCATCTTTGTAAAATTGTTTGAATGGATCTCTTAGCCACATTATATCTGTATCCTACAAAGAAAAAAAAAAACAAAGAAAAAAAACAGAACATTAAATTTTGTGCATCAACATTTTAATATGTAATTGTGGAATTAGTCTCTACAAATGTAAAAATGTTAAAAAAAAATTGTTTATGCTATTGGTCCAACCCCATTTATAGCTCTAGGTTGCTTTTTAGAGAGGGCATTTGAATATGTATTTTAATTTAGAGTTTATAATATTATATTGGTCCAACCCCTTCATAGCTCTAGGTTCCCTTTTAGATACAACTTTCTATACTTTATCAAGTTTAGAAAGTATAGCTCTTTGGTAAGAGTTAAGATGCAGAAGAATAAGAACAAATGTGGTTCGGGTGAGATCTCACTAAAGATGGTCAACTATATTTTCAAATGGAGATTAGTCATTGGCAAAACTGATGAATACAACACACTAATAACACAGTTAAAAAAATTATTTGCGTAAGTTTTTAAGGTTGAAGAATGAATGGAACGATGATAAATTCTAAATTGACCGTAAACAATGTATGATAAATAGCTATCTACAAATTTTTTTGAAAATTAGTTGAAAATAAATTATAAACATTTCATAAATTATTTTATAAACTCTTTTAAGAATGCATTTAAATAAACAACTTAATTTTAAGTGTTTACTCGTGAAGTGTTTATCCTATAAGAACTAATGTATGAGTTATTTTAACGATAAAAGAAAAAGCAAACTCTACATAAACTAAAAATAGCTTATGAAAATAAGTTAAAAAGCATTTAGAAATATATCATAGTTTAATATATCATAGTTTATTTTTATAAACTCTTACAAACATCTATAATAATGTTTGTGTCATAAGTTCAAATAAACTTTGCCAAACACCATTCAATGAAGGGTTTTGGTAGAACTAATTTATTTACTTTATGACAGAAACACTTAGACAATTACTCCATCTGTAATCAAATATAAACAAAAATGATAGTTGAAAAGTCGATGTATCTGATTAAATATTAAGACTAAATACATCAATTTTTCGATTATCCTTTTTACTTATATTTCATTCCAAAGTAGTAACTTTGAATCTCAATGTTATATTATCTATTTATTTGTGTGTGCGCATGATAAACTTTTTAAAAAGTAGGTTCTTGTAAAATAAATAAATATATACCGTGAAAACAAAGTTGTATCCCAAATTAAGGACAGTTCCAAGAAATTCAATTCTTTTCCACATCATGTGTAGGTATGTTGGAGTCATGAAAAAAGCTTCATTTGTGAAATTGTCATCTTTTATTTGAAGATGATAGCAATATTTGTGCAAAGCAAGGCAACGAGAATGTGCTTTTTGGTCCCATGTTACTACCACAAGATGATTCAATAGTTTTTGTGTTTGGTTCCCTCCAATTTGAAAACTCTCAAGAAATAGATCAAATATTGAACCTGGCTCTGCCCATGCATCATTTAATGTTGTTATTATCACTGTTTTTTGCTTCATTGATGCTTTTTTAAGTACACTTCTTAGATTTGGATCATAATATTCCTACACACAAACATAAGATAACATTAAATGATGATTAGTCTTTCGGTAAAGACAATGTATAATTCGCACCAATAATATGGTTAGCAAAAAAAAAAAAAAATCATATTTTACATAAGAAATTCATGAAATTACACTCGTAAAAGATAATATGAGAATGGTAAAATTAATGATAAACTATCATTTTGGATCATGAAATTGTAAACATATATTAATTTGAAACTTTAAATTTACGAAATACAGAAAATCAAACAAAACTAAAAATATACTTGTGAAAATACATTTCAAAGCATCTACACACTAATAGTAATAAAAACAACAACGGCCCTTTAGCGGCTATATCATATCGAAATTTGAACAAATCACTATTATTTTACGATACGTTATATATTACAAAATGTGGTTAAATAATAGCAATAGTAGTAATATAGCATTTTTACATGGTAAAATTTGAATAAACCACGATTTTTTAGAATATGTCAATAACAACACTACTTTCCATAACAACTAATTTATCATAAATGGTGGATAAATATATAAACAAAGCATTCCTTTTCTAATATTCTTGACATCAACTTGTATGGAATCATGTCATATAATATGAAGTTATGTGACCACAATGGTTAGGATTTAGGAAAACATCCAAAAGAAAAAGTGAACAAAAAGTACATGATAGCCATCAAAATGAGAAATAAAATATATATCATGCATGCTAATTAAAGGGTTCAAACACAAACATACAATGAACACATGGTCCCCTCCATTTGCATATACACTAGTGGCTCCTAAGGCTGTTTTGGGTTAAAATTGTACATAACTTTTTAGTGACATACATGTCCTATGGCCTTCAAAACTTTCACTATGGTCCTATATGTATAATTATAAAGTGGAAGCTTAATGTGTGACACTATATCACACTACCATTATTGAAGATGACATCTCCAAAAGAATAATATCCCACAAAGGAAAATTTATCCCTTTATTCCTTTCCCACTAAATATATATAAAAAAAAAATTTAAAAAAAATAAAAATTGGGTTGTAGACATTATGGATCATGGAATCATACTAGTGTGCTTTAACCAAAAGAATCCAATTAAGGTATTACCTATCATAGTTAATTTAATGGTAAGTTTCACATAAATATATTGGAAATTGCCAACAACTTAAATGAGTAAAGTGGCCATAAACAACAATACCTACACAAAATTCTTTTCATCTAAATCAATAAAATTTCTAATTTCTCTAATGTTGAAAACAATAAATAATACCATGAAAGAAGAACAATGTGGATTGGTAATGTTTATTTGAAATGAAAACAAATAATTTTTCAAGTCACACCTTAGTCAACATTGAGACAACCATGTGAACAGCTGGTTATGTCTGATCAATGGTAAATTTTGTGTGTTAGCACGTGGTTCACTAATGTTGTCACAAACATGCAAAATTGCAAAACAACACCATACAAAAATGTCAACATGCAAGTATATAATACTCCCTCCAATTTTAAGTATAAGAAGAAAAAAATTGGTCAACAAATTCAAATTAGATGAAATATATTAACTCTTGTTAATTAAACTTTTTTTTTTATATTTTAAAATTGAAGAGGGTAATTAAATTATATATCTAAATAGCTAAGAAATTATGAGCTCAAATCAATGTTGTTAAATAGTTGTCACAGTAGTGCTATAGTTTAGCTAAATTTAAATGAATTGTTAATGTTTTACGATTTTGCTATTTAGGACAAAACTTTGTTAACTAGTCGCTATAACAATACTATAGAACTATTATGTAGTATAATTTAATCAAACTACTATTTTTTTTTTTTTT
>JBBPBP010009780.1:28379897-28394604 GCA_037974735.1 Cicer chorassanicum
ATGAAAGATAAAGAGAATAAAAAAGGTGAAACAAATTTTTTGTGACATTAAAAATTATGTTTTTCTTATGGATGATGGTATCAGATGAAGAGTTTGAAAAACATTTTTAAATTGTTGGTTATTAAAAGTCAATGCTAATTTTAAATTTTTTAATGATGGTTTTGTTCATATCCTAACTCACGAATTAAAATATATATATTGACGAAGAATAATCAATGTCTCTTCTTTCCAAGTATTATATATATATGTATATATATATTATTTTTTAATAAAAAATTTGTTAATGTATCTAAGTCATATTATTTTTATAAAAAGAAAATTAATATCTACATATCGTATTGTACATGCACTCGTACAATTACTATATAACAAATTATGTAATTAATCTTAACCATCAAAATTTCATAAGAGGAAGTAGAAATGTTTTTTTGTTTCTTTTTAGCAATGTCTTTTAGACTAGAAGAAAGTTAAATTGGACTGCACCTTGGAAAGAGTTGGGGCGAAAAATCAAAGAAATTAGGAATATGATTATTGATGGAACACTACAAGTGCATGGTTCCAAAATACATGTCGAAGTAAACTTCTAAATGGAAAAAATAGTAAACCTCCAAAAGTAAACTTATGAGGATAAGTGTAGTGAAGAAATGTATATGTGGCTCACTAACTTCATGGATATGATTAACTTATTGTGAATATTATTTTTAGAAATATTATTCCCATTATAGATGTTTGATAAATCTTTATGATTCCTTAGAATATTTTTAAATTTATTTTAGTTTAAAAATAATAAATGTTCAAAATATTAAAAAACAAACTGATAGAGAAAAGTGAAACTAAAAAGTTATAATCAAGTCAGCCCAAAATTCAAGAGATTGAAGAAATAATTTTAGGTTTAAAAAAAGTTTGAGTGATTACACGTTTGTCCTCTATTTTTGTTCATATAGTGTAAATTACACTAGTGACAGTTTTCAGTAGCATACTTTAGTAAATTTTACACTACTAAAAATTGACTTCCAGTAACATAACACTATTGAAAGCAAAACTTTTGATAAAATGTCGGGAAATTATAGGGTTAGTTGATCATTTCTCAATTTTTTGTGTTACTTTATGCCTAAATTGAAAGTCACAAGTGGTATTGAAGTAGCAATGTCAATCACAAGAAAGGTTAGTTTGAATTGTGACCCTTTTAAAATTTTGATGCTTGTACTTAATTTAAATTAACTTAAGATCAATCTCCGTTGAAACAGAATGTTCTGGATATGATAGAAGTAAATAAAATAGAATAGTTTATAGTGAGATGTGATTTCTGTGAGCAAATATTTAACGATAAGAGATAGAAAGATCACACACAAAAAGTGTATTGGTTCACCAAACTCGAGCTAGCTCAGTCCTTACAACTGTGAGATTTTCACAATGTGCTTCGGAACCAGAATGTTCTCCTTCATACCTTTTCTCTTGATCACACCTTGATCAATTACAATCTTCACCTTTCAACATAGAAATGATTTTTACAGTCACCTTTCAGCCTTAAATAGATTTTTACAAACACATTCAATCTAACATAAAAGATAGACTTGAGTTACAAATGATGTGTATGATAAAAGTATTTGGGATCTTGAAACTTTTTAACACTTGTTTGAGATAAATAAAGACAAACTCAGTAAATGACGATCCACAAATATAGTGAAGAGAGTTGGAGTTTGCTTGAAGAGTTTTTGACTTGTTATTACTTGAACAAGTGTTGGTAGATTTGTAAATTGAACTTTTGCCTTCATCTTTCAATTGATCTTCAATTTATAGATAATAAAATGTTTTGCATATTCAGTTTAAACTGAATATAGTCATTAGACACACTTCCCAAGTGTCAGATCTATTTTAAAGCAATTAAACACATGTTTATATTGTTGTCCAAAACGTTCTTGACAAACGAATAACGTTTTTGCTTTTGTGTCTGATGGAAAATGTGAATGAATGAGTGAATGAGCTGTGAAATGTCAGTTGGTACTATTTTAAATCAGAATTATGCAGAGCTTTCTGTAGAATAATGTAAGTACAATGTACTTGTGTCCTTATTCACAACTCATCAATTTGGAGATTGATATTGTCATCAATCTGGAGGTTGTTTTCCTCCTTTGGGCATTCAGCTTGAGTTTTGGGTTTCATCGTTGATTTGAGTAGTCTTGATACTCTTTAAATTGTGGTTTGGGTTGTGAAAAATGATCTGTTTTAATTATGTCTTTAAAAGAGAATAACCAAAATGTTCTTTTGTAAAATCAGAACGTTATTGGTTTTGTGTTGTATGGAAAACGTGAATTAGTGATTGAATGGTTGTGAAATGTCAGTCCTTTGTCTCAGAAGCATGTTGAGCTTTCTACAAAAAGTGCAGCAACAGTGTACCTTGTTGTCTTTGTTCATAGCTCATCAATCTGGAGATTGATCTAGTTATTGATCTTGATGTTGTTTGCTTATGTGGGCCTTTAGCTAGACTTTTGGGCTTGAATATTGTTTTAAGTAGTCTTGATATTCGTTTATCTTAAGGTCTGGACTATAAGGAATGATTCATTTTACTCATGTCCTTAAAATAAACTAACCAGAATGATCTTGAAAAAACCTGGAATGATCTTGATAAACCAGTGTCGCGGCCTAAAATTTCGAGTGTTTCTCGAATTCAATGGAGTCGCCACCAAAGTTTATTTTAAAATAGGGAAAATATTGGAAAACCCTTAAAAATAAAAACAAAATAAAAAATGGTCTTTGAAACCAAATTTTGAGTTCGGGAGTCGATTATGCGTAGGGAAGGTATTAGCACCCTACGACATCCGTTAAAAAAAACGGTTACCTATAATTAATTGTGCAAAATTAATATTAACTCAAATATATTTATTTCTCTTTTTTAAAATGCAAATATAATATGGTTATGAAAATAATCTAATGATAAATATACATTTAAAATATAGAGAGAAAAAAAAAGTTTTTTGTTATTATGCTTGACAATAGTTCGATCTTGCTCCTACGTATCTCCCGGTGCAATGGAGAAATCAAAGCTACGTAGTTCTTGGGTAGAAAATGCGGATGTGTTATTATTTTTAAAGAAATTGTGTTTGGTTGTTGATACAAAAAAATTGTTTTGAAAAAAAAGAAATTGTTTGATTTAAATAATAATTTAAAATGCAAACTTTAAGACCATCTAGTCATACAACTCGTGTCTCAAAAAAAAATTTAAGGAGTAAAAAGATGTCACATCTAATTTAATCCTTTTAAGAATATTTTTATCATTTTTGATTTTAAATATTAAATTTTAAAATTGTCAAGTAATACAACTTGTATATTAAAAAATTGAGGAGTAAAAAGATGTCACATCTAATTTAATCCTTTTAAGAATATTTTATCATTTTTCGATTTTAAATATTAAGTTTTAAAATTGTCAAGTAGTATAACTTGTGTCTCAACAACTCAAAGATTAAAAGATGTCACATCTAATTAATCAGATTTTTAAATAAAATAAAAAATGTTAAATTAATTTACTTATAAAACGAGTTTTAGAATTATTAAGTTATACAACTTGCATCTTGATAACCAAAGATTAAAAGATGTCGCATCTAATTAATCAGACAGAAAATTTTTCATTTTGTTTTCGGTAATTTTAATATTTATTATAAGATTAATTAAATTTCAAAATATCAAAGTAAGACTTATCTTTTTTAAAAAAATAAAAATAAAATAAAAATAAAAATAAAAATAAAAAATGCTAAAGAGATAAAGCTTATAAAGAACTAAATGATCCTAAACTCCAAAAAAAACTAATTTTTATATATAATAATAAAAAAAAAACAAATCAACAGAATAAAAAAGCAATAAAAGACAAGTAGGCCCATTATAAAAGGAATACCATAAACTCTTTCATATTATTGTTCATTCACGGGCATGGAAAGAAGAGGAAAAAAAGAAACACAAAACACCCATGAACAAGAAAACCAACACTAAACAGAATACGCAAGGAAGAAACATGAAAATCTCAAACACGGCTGGGTTGAAAAAAAGGGTACCGCTCCGGCGACGGTTTCGTAAAAGGTTTAAATCAAATTTTATTCCTTCAGAATGTTACATTTATTTCATGCATAGATGAAAATAAAAAAAAAAAATACCTTACTCTTCTTCTGCTTGTTTATATTTTGACGAGGTTCTTCTTCTGCTTGTTTGTATTTTGACGAGATTTTTATTGGTTTTGTTTCTGTTTAATTGTTTTTGTATGGGTGTTGGTTCTCAACAATTGTAACAATCTTTCTACTCTTCTGGTTTGATTTCTTTTTCTGTCTCCCTTCTCTCCCCAAAAATCCTCCCCTTTGATTTTTTTGAGTCTCAATTTATAAGTAAAATAGTAAATGCTTCTGATCAATAGATAAATTTAAGCTCTGTATTTTGCATTGTTTTACAACCAATTTTAACTGGATCTTGCAATGTTCTTTTAACAAATTTTAAGCAATGTACAATTAAGGAAGTAATTATTTTATTAGGCTAAAAAAATAACTCAGATTAAACAAATAGACTGGTTTTGAGCATGTATGTGATTTTGAAAGCTGTGTTAAGAAGAGGAGCGTGTTGTTTGAAGGTGTAGCGTGTGTGAAGAGTGTGTGTTAGGGCTGTGAACTGATGGGTTGAATTGATCTGCAGTACTTTGTTTTGTGTTTTTATATTATATAAAATGAAATGGAAATGTGCAGTGCTGACAAAAGATCTGGCAAGGAAAAAATAGTAAAATAAAATAAAAGTAAAATATAAATATAAATGAATAAAAAATAAAATGAATGAAAAAAAACAATAAAATAAAGTGAAAATAAAATGAAATTAAATAAAATGAAATTAAATAAAATGAAGGTAAAATGAAATGAATGAAAAACAATAAAATGAAGTTAAACCGGACAATAAAAATTAAAATGAAAATTATATCCATATTTTTAGAGTTATTTTTAATTAATAGGACAAAATTGAGGTACTACAACCAGAATGATCTTTTAATAAACCAGAATGTTCTTCTTATAAACCTGAATGATCTTTTATAAACCATAATGTTCTTCTAATCAATTCGTCATCAATCTGGAGATCAATTTGCATGTTTGTTTTTGCAAGTAGACCTTCAAATTTTGATGTTTAATTGCTCATTAAATGTTGAGAAGACCATCTGCGAAATGCCAACTAATTTACTACATGTTGCTCTTATAAAAAAATATATTTTTTCAATTGTTCTTTAATTGAATAACCAGAACATTTTGATGAATGTTCTTCTATCATTCTTTTAACAAATGACTTAATAAATGACTCAATGTTGAAATGATTTATTCATCAAAGTTGATTCTTGTCATTTTGTCGAACTGGTATGACTATTTATGAATGCAATGAACTTGTTCATCATGGGAATATCATTTCATAACAATTGAGAATGTACTTAGGCATTTGTTGACGACTTCTTGCTTGTTCATATATGCAATTCACGTTCCTTAAATAAAACTTAAGTGCAATCATTAATAGATCACCATTCATAAAACTTAATCATTTATGTTATAATGTTTGTTGTCATTAAAACATATATCAAAAAAGTTTTTACGATGGTTTAAGGGAGTTTGAGAGACAAAGAAATCATCATTCAAGGGAAGTGGACCAATTTATTTTCTTGACCATGAAAATTAGTCTTTAATTTTGTTACAGCTTTAAATAGATTTAATAAATTTTAATTTAAACAAATAAAACTAAATAGAATGTATTAGCTTTGAATAAAATCATAACTAGCATTCAAAAGTTTATAAAAATAAAATGTAAATAAAATGTATTTTTAAAAAATTAAAAAAGGCCTTGCATTAAATCATGTTTTAGGCCTCAATATGTTTTGTGTCGGTCCTTATTTGTTGGAAATTAGAAAGTGAAATTGGAGGGACATTTATTGATAGAGATTGACCTCTTAAATAAACCATTGACCCCATGTTAAACCTTTTTTTTTTTTTAATCAATGAATTGACAAATTATTAGCTCTTAAAAATATTTAAATCTAACATACTAGTGTGTCTTCTAATATACTCTATCCCAAAATAACAGTTACATTTGATAGGTTCACACATCTTTAAAAAAATTATAAATAAAATAAATAGTAATAATTTTATTAAATTACCTTTATTAATTATTGATATATTCTAAATGTCATAAATACAAAGTGAAAGTATAATAAATTAAAAGCGTACAATTACAGATCATTATTAATTATTGGTGTTGTACGTGAATATCATTAACAATTAATTATTCAAAGAAATCAATACAAGCCTAAGGATTTAAATATAGTTTGAAATATTTGACTTCAAATGCTACTATAATTCCAATGTGCATTGTTGAAATGGCACTTATTGTGTACCACTGAAATCATTTACAATATAAAATTGAAATAAGAAGGTAAAGTTACAAATGAATTAAAACTAAAATTAAATCCACATTTGATTGTGATTCCATCTTAGAGATTATTATTATTGCTCCCTTGTGAATAAACGTTCCAAATATATAGTGAGGTAATGAATTATTAACATAAAAGCAATTCCTGGAAGCATCCAACTTAATCCAAACAAAACACCCCTATTTTCATTAGAAGCAACTAGTTCCTTGCTTGATGCTTCATCCCTACAAATCCAAACACCAATTAATATATGCAAAATATTCATACAATTTTTTTCTCATTTAAATCCTATCAAACATATTTTTCAAATTTATTAACATTGCATGCAAATATTCTTCTATGTTAATTTCTATTTCCTAGTCCTTCTAGTATAACAATTGTGCAATTTTGATTCTTTAAATTTCATGTGCATGAACTAAATTTTTAAATAATTATCAGACATTTCCTTCAATCACCAGTTAGCTCGTCTAATTTTTAACATCAGTGTCCTACGTGACACTAGCATAACAAGAGATGAATCTTCAAGTGCAACATTTGTCGACCACATTGGCATACCATGTTGAGTGAAGGAGGAACATGATTGTAACAAAAAATATACTCGGGAGACCCAATTGCGTCATTGAAGTCTTCCAAACTAAATTGCATAATTATAATACTTAGGGTTCGGGACGAAAAGTGTAATTAAGTTATTTTTCATTTAGGTAAATTGTAGCACATTTTTTTAGTTTGACACATGAGGTATAGCTATTTGTATAAATGACTTGCCTTGGTGTTGAGTGAGAATCGATTATGGATGGTGGTGCTGTTATTTGGGTTTGAGATGATTCAGCTTTTGCTTGTGCTTCATCAGTCCCTTTGAAAGTAGGTTGTGCTTTTGCTTCTGATTTTTTGGCTGGAATTGTTGACATTGGTTGATGATCTTGAGGTACCTCACTAGGAATTGGTACCTTTCTTGCCTGCCAAGCAATTAAATTTTTGCATAATGTTACAATACTTATTTAGTATTGTTTGTTACATATTATAAATAAAAATGTAATTTTGATATTCAATAATTTATTTTTAGAAAAATTTAATAAAAAAATATATTTTGTATTTGACCGTTTGTTTATCCAAATAAAAATTCTTTTTTTAAAAAATAAATTATTTATCAAAATGATTTTTAAGATCTTAAAATTTTGACAATTTAAAATAGATTTAAGAGTTGAAAACTCCAAAAAACTATAACAAACCGACCCTTAATTTAGAACAATTGAAGGATTATATGTACAAACTTACCAAGTTCCTAAATTGAAGATTATAAAACATTTGGAGATATCTATCCTTTGCCAACTTTTGTTCTTTGTTCAACCTTCTCCAAAACCCATAAATTGATCCCATATTCAACACTTTCTTTGCATATATCTTCCATGTATAACTACAAGAAAAACACAAATAATAATAAAGATAACAAATCCAACCATATATGAATGTTTCTAATTAAAGTAGTACGTTTGTTAGAGGTAGGAGTAGGAATAGAGTAGGCCTAACTAGATTTTGCAAAGCATGCACCTGACCTGCCAAAATATTTAAGGCTTAAGCCTAACATGTAGCCTTTCAGAGGCTTTTCTTTAGACCTGTGTCTAGCCTTTAGAAAAGACTGGTACATATGATACTCGTGGTTGGGGTGGGAGAATTTGAGGGTGGAGTGATAAGGAGAACGCGCGTTCGATTCTCATCCTCAGCAAAATACAGACACTATTAACAATACTAATTAGCTGTTGCAAAAAGTAATAGTACTTTTGATAGTTATAATTTACCATTCATTGATTCTTTGAAGACCACCTTTGGAGATCATGTTCCAATGTTCAACATTAGTCTTACACTTCTCAAAGAATTCAAAAATCTTGTTACTTGATTCATCTCCATTATGAGGATCAATATGAAAACCTGAGACACCATCAACAATAATTTCAGCTGGACCACCTTGATTTGTTGCAAAAGTTGGTAATCCACAGTTCATAGCTTCAATGACTGTGAGACCAAAAGCCTCATACAATGCAGGTTGAACAAAAGCTCCTTTAGTATCGGCGATGCATCGGTAAAGCTCTCCGTTGCGATATCGATCGGTTTGTGCAGCAATCCATCTGAATTGACCTTGTAGTTTGTACTCATTCATCAAGAAATGCATCTTCTTGATTTCTTCTGTTTCTTCTCTGTCTTTTGATTTGGAAGGATCGAAGAATCCTCCAACAATCACAAGGTTTACCAAATTTCTTAGCCTTTTGTTCCTTGCATACCACTCAACTAGGCCACTCATGTTTTTCACTTTGTCAAATCTTGCCATTGAGAAGATTATTGGTTTCTTCTTGTCTTCCAAAAAACCACTGTTCCATACACATTTTAGTTTTGTTAGAACATTAATCTCGATTCAAAAGAAAACAGATACGAAAAAACGCAAATAAAGAATAAACGAGATTTGATCACAGGGTTCAGTTAATTTTGTCTACGTCTCTGACTCCAGAACGACTGCAGTACCTTTCTATTATGACTAAGCTTAGGGTTACAGATTATAACTTGTGTTTAAATACTACAAAATTGTGCCCAAGTCTCTGACCGCAAAGAGGTTGCACTGCCTTTGTATTATGATTCAAGTTTAGAGTTACAGATTACGTTATGTATTTAAATACTATGGAATTGTGCCTAAGCCTCCGACTACAGAAAAAATGCCATACTTATTTATGTTGTAAACTATGAGCCACTTATCAGTAAATTGTGAGTCATACCCAACAAGTTTTGAATAATGGAATTACAAATGACATGTTCTCATTACTATAACATAAAAAGTGGATGTTAAGAAAAGACTAGTAGGAGACTCACATGTGTTCTTCATTTTCAACCTTACTATAAAGTAGCTCTTCAATGGCAGGTTGAAAAGTGGTCAATCTTTGTTTTTTCTCATTGAAAGGGAAATAAACAGATTGATCAGCTCCTGGTGCAGCAATGTTGAACTTTGGATCAAATACATTAATGCCTGAGATTACGCGACAAAGTCCCGGCATGGTAAATGATGTGTGAGCTTCATATTGTCCTGCCCTATCCTTACTGATGATACAAAACAACGAAAAGCGTTACCTTCACGATACAGAGACTAAAACAAAACAACAAAAAGCAAAAAGTGATATATCTGCAAGGACTAAACACGCTAAACAAAAAACTATAGGGACTAAATGCAAAAAATGGTATATTTGTATGAACTAAAAATATATTTAGACATAATGATATTTAGATATTAATCATATTATATAAGAATGGTATAATTCAATAGGAAAAAGGCTAACCTTCCAGCAATTTCTTGGTAAGTGCTAGTTATGATGAAATCAGCAGCATTCATTGAGATTATATCAGCTGTGAACTGACTTGAAAAGTGATACTTTTCATCAAAACTATTCCATTTGGCATCTGAATCTTCATATTTGGTCTTCTCCAAAGCATGAGCAATAGTTGCCTTCAATCATCATTCATATCACACAAGTTTTAGTTCAAAAGTGGTAATAGGAAAATCATGTACATGTACTGATTTTGACTTATCTACTGACATACGCACTTGTGAATCTATTTGGAAGAGTTTATAAAAACAGCTTATGACATGTCCTGTCCATAAGTTGTTTGCAACTTATTTCCATAGAAATAGCTTATAAATAAGCACTTATGCTATAAATGCTTAATTAAGAAGTTGTTTCTCCAAACAGAACTTAAAGTCAAAATCAAGCTAACCTGAGTTACACCAAGTTTAGAAGCCATTAAGGATGAAACCAAATTTCCATCAGTATAATTTCCAATAATCAGGTCAGGCTTTCCATCCATAAGTTCAAGAATCTTTGTAGTAGCATCCTGTTTATGATAAAAACATGAGCAAAAAGTGGAACATAACTACATAACACATTTTCTATTGCATTCTTCTATAAAAGCAACAGTTAAAAACGAACATAATTCGCGTACCTGAGCAAATCTTTCTAAATAAGGATAGATATCGAAACGCGACACCCATTGGTGAAGAATTCCTTTCTCTGTATAGAAAGGGACTCTAAGAATGTGAGAGTGCTTAGTGTTGATGATAGGTTCAAGTTCTTGGTTACATGTTGTTCCTTTTGCATTTGGTATCAAACGTGTAACCTATGCATGCATGGAACATAAGATCAAATGATGAAAACAAGAAATGTGATGGCTTATACTTTTTTATGAATTTTTTCTAAGTAAAATAATCTGTATTTTTTTAATTTTTTGTATTAGTAGTTAGTAACATACCACAAGAATTTGAGGCTTCACATTAAGGCCTTGCAATTCAATCTTATGAAGTAACTCTTCCTCTAATGCCCTTACTTGATCAAGAATATATACTACCTGTTAATCACAACAATGGAAAAGATTATTCAGTTTATAAAACTTTCAATGTTATATAGTGTTTGTTTACACAAGGAGAAAAAATTAACCATAATTTTGATAAAATTTAGTTACGCTGAAGGAGCAAATTTTACTGTGGACCAGTACTTAAAAACCACTCAGAAAAACAAATGCGGTCTTCTAGAAGTAGAGTGTTGTCAAATAGTGGCAATAGTCGAGTGTTGTTGTACATAGTGGCAATAGCAGCGCTATAGCGTAGCGGAATTTGAACAAATATCTATTGTTCTGCGATAAGCTATCTAGTACAAAGTGTTGTCAAATAATGTCTATAGCAGTACTATAGCGTTGCGGAATTTGAACAAACTGCAATTTTCCGCAATATGCAATTGACAACACTGGTAGAAGTTCGAGATTCTCTTCATTCTCACGACTGAGACATTGACCTGATTGGTGTCGGTTTGACAAAAACCAATGAAAACAAATAAGAGTTTAGTTGAGACACATATTTGTTTTCTCGTGTTTTGGCCAAACAAACATTGATCAGATCACTGTCTCAAAAATTAGGCAACAAAGTTTTGATTGAATGATTGAAAAAAGAGGGATTAAAACCTGTCCTCCAGTGTCTGGCAATCCAAGAACATCAGCTTGACCAAAGTATCCATGAATAGAGAAAATAACAATGTTGAACATGTTTGGAAGCCTGCTAAAAAGTGATTCCATTTTAATTGGATCTGCTGCTTCTAATACCTCAGAAACCATTTTCATTGTCTCTTTAACTCTTCCTGCATTGTTTCCCCACCCTTTATCAAATCCCCATTCTCTGAACCTACACACATAAATAAATATTATCAATTATATAAATAGTTTTGCCTAATAATAATCTTAAAAGAGTTTAATTTTTATGCAGAGTGTAAACTGTAAATAAATGGCACTAATCAGAATTGTGATTTTATAAATATTTATTATTAAAGACAAATATTTTTAATAATTTGACGATTATGATTGAATGGTAGTGTAAAAAATATTTTTATATTGACGATGTATATAAATTATATTCTAATGTTAATACATGATTATTTTTAAAATAATTTTTAGTTTAGATCAAATGTTAGGATATGGATTGCATGTAGTCCTACTGTCAATATTTTTAAATGTTTTTTTGAATTTTAAAATTGAATTGTCTGATCTTGATCAGATGATCAGAAAAGTCCATACTGCATGCAATTCTGATCCCAAATGTTGCATCATGCATGCACTATTAGAATTTTCATATGAAATACATTGATCAAAAGACATATAATGTTTAACCTTTCACTGGAAAAATTGGAAAACTTCACAACCAATATAGTATATATTCAACTCAATTTGAAAGTGTTAACCTCTTCTCCAATATTTTTTATTTGTACTTTTTTGTTCATTAATACAAAAATATAATCATAAAGTAAAAGAGTTAAGATATTGACCTGTTTTCAAAATTCTGGTATGGTGTGTCTTTGTGATGTGCAGATACATATGCTTCTGCTAATTTTAGTGCTTGCTGAAGTTTTGGTATTGTATTCAAACTGTCTTTTATCATAAGATTCTGCAATATGGTAAAAACAATACAAAGTTTTTATTTATTTATTAAAATTAATTTTTACTATTTTTTTTCAATGAATAAATAGTCATTATACTCTCTAAACGTGTGAGATATTGTCACTATAGTCCTTAAATATATTGAAATTACACTCACATCTCAAGTGTATGTTTTATTACTAGTTTCACCGATCAAATAACTTAATAGAAGACACATTCGAGGATTAAACTAACTAAAGACATATTCGAGAACTAAAATAAATAACAAAACATATTTTAATATGTTTATGTAATTTTAATACATTCAAGGACTACACTATAGTGCATCAATCATTTAAAAACCAAAGTTTATTTTTTTCTCAATACTTGATATTCTTATGCCTTTATTTACTTACCTCTCCTTGATGATTAAGGCTTAATAAATAATCAAGCAATGGATTTTCACATTGTGAGTTCTCACTCAACCTTGAGGTCAAGATTCTAGTAGTAAAGTCAAATCCATTTCCAATAGAAGATGAAAGAGCCATATGTGGTGTGGTGAAATCAATAGCTTCAAAATCTATCTCCAAAGCATTTTCATCATTTGCCCTGCAAATTCAAGTCATGTATTGTTCACCATTTTCCTCATCAAAGAGTCAACTTAACATTGACACAGAAAATAGAATGGTTAGCCAAAAACAATTTGGGAACATTTTTTATTGGCTTAATTAAATTTGAGTACGTTTGTTAGGCTTATTTTTAAAAATAATCATAATTTTTAAAAGAAAAATAATAATCATAATTTTTTTAAAAAAATAATCACTTTTACGAGTTTTTTATTTATTTATTCTAGGTTTTAAAAACTATTTGAATCTGAAAACAACATAAAAATTGTTATTAAAAATGAGAAGTTGTTTTGAGTAATTTCATATAAAAATTATTTTTATAGATGATTTAAAAAAAATGAAACTTTTGTTGCGACAAACAAACAAAAGTATGGGTTTTATTTAAAAAAATCTCTAAATTATTAAATGTCAAATTTTTTTTTATTTTCGTAACAAACAAGCCATTTATTTATTAGTATAAGCACTTATGAAATTGTTTAAAAAAATTTATGAAAAAAACAATTTATAACATGTCTATAAATTATTTTGAGCTTATTTTAATAAACTTTTCAGGATAGCTTAAAAAAGTAGTTTATAACTTAATAAAAACATTTTGAATTTATTTTATCTTTTGTCATAGAATTAACTTATACCTAAACCCTTATATGATAAGCTCTTATGTTAAATGTTTAACTAAACTGTTTTCAATTTATTTTAAAAAGAATCACGGTAACTTTTGAAAACAATTTTATAGTTTATATAAAAACAGTTAAACTTTATTTCACTTTTATTATAAAAATAACTTATACATAAGCACTTACATAATAACCATTTAATTAAATTATTTATCCAACCACGGTGTAAATATCACTTACCACTTCTCATCAAATACCATTTCCTTGTACTTCAAGTAATCTGAAGCTTCAACACCATCAACTTGCAAATCATCTCCATTCACTTTAACATATTCCCAAAAGCCAGGATTAGGCCTCACTGCAAAAACAACATATGGTGGAACAATAGCTGCCTCCTGAGTGCAACTGAGGATGTATCCAAACAAACCCTCCAAAAGTTTTTTCCTCTCATTTTTGTCTTCAATTGTTTTCTCAACATCTTCCATTATATGATTTACTCTCACTAACCTTTTCCCACCTCCAACCAACCTGTTTCACATTTTTCATCATGTATAAAGTTAAAAGAATGAAGTGAAAAAGCCAAAATTTTAACACAAAAACAACATAAAACACTATATAACATACATTATTTGGTTCCTCTTATATCATGTGTCATATGTGGAATATGCTTTTGCGTTAAATAATTTTTCATTTTTAAATATTGAAAATAGCATTCATTTTCTGTTTGAATAAACAACTTAATTAAGTGTTTCTATCATAAACACTTATCATATAAGTACAAGTTATTTTTATATCATAAGATTTTGTTAAAAAAATAACAAAAGGTAAAATTAACTAATAAAGTCAACTGTTTACATCTAAGCTATAAACTATTTTCATAAACTATCGTGAAGAACTTGTAGAAATAAGTTAAAAACAACTTATAAATATGTCGTAAGTTGTTTTTATAAACTCTCTCATATAATGTAACAAATATCTATGTCAATAGATAGTTTAAAATAAGTCAATCAAAACATATACTAATTACATTTTTTTTTAATAATACAGTGACTTGTATTAATTAGTATTTTTACCTAACTACTACTATATATCATAACAAT
>JBBPBP010009780.1:28394644-28404998 GCA_037974735.1 Cicer chorassanicum
TTTAAAAAACATTATTTTACCTTGAAAATAAGTGTAATTCATTTTTTTAAAATCATATGCATAACCTTAAACGATATATTCTCTCTAAACTCAAATAAAAACTAATGATTTGCACACTTGTTAAGAATGTTAGTTAACTTCATTTAATTTGCTTGATGTAATCAAAATGATAATTATATTCTTCAAATTACTTTTTCTTTATTTAATTTATTATAAGATTTTGTTTCACGAAAACATTAATTAAATGTTACTTTTGGAATGATGATATTAAATACGGTAGATTTAATTATAATTGACTTATATTTGAATCCGTCAAACATAACATTTTTTTTATATTTGAGTCCGGAAAAAATATAATATGAGACAGAGGGAGTACCTTGCAAAGCATTTCTTCATATGGAAACGACTTTGCTTCAAAGCATCAGGCATTGTATCTGCAATTGAATCTGATCTTTTCAAACCTAAACTTGAAGTAGAAGCCATTTGAATAACACTTGCAAATTAATAACTTAGAAACAAATTGAGAGAGAACAGTTTTGTGCATGTAATATTTTGTGTTGTGATGATAGATATTTATAATGAATTTTAGATATCATTTACATGAAAGGAAAACTTAATGCAAGAAAAGAATGTGTGAGATATGGTGATATGAGGAGAAAAGCAAATAAAGATTGCACTTTTTGTGTTTATTTGATTTTAAAAAAGTGGAGGCAAAGAATGTTTTGAGGGATATGAAGTTGTTCTATGAGGTAACATTTTTGTTCTTTGCTTTATTCCATTTCAAATCCACACGTTCTTTATTTAGCAGTTTTCAGATTTCCATATAGTTTGTTGAAATAGTTTAATTTTCATGTGTACTTGCAGTGTAAAAGAATTTATATAGTCGATATGTCATAATTAATTATATATGTGATTTTTAGAAGTATGTGTGATAAAAACTGTTTTGATTGATTGACAATGTAAAAACTAGTTATACTGGTAGTGTATTTAAATTAAATTTTTGTTGATATAGACATTGGTAAATTATCTTTCTAGTAAATCCCATCTTTCTTTTTTTGGTATTACATTGTAGTGTTTTTCTTCCTGCATATAATTCCCTTGTGAACAAAATAATTATCTTAACATAGAGTTTCATTTCAAATTATCACGTAGATTTATTATTGTTATTTTCAATTATACCTTTGTAGTAGAGATAGTGAATAAACTTAATATCAATGTTTTAAAAATTCAATTGTTTTAAAAATTGAAGCAGTTAAGAAACAGATTCCCGAATTTCATTTAACTATAATTAAATCTTTCATTAAATTAGTGAAATTTGAAATACATTTTGGTATTTTTCAAAGACAAAAAAGAATGACAGTATAACCATATATTCTGAGGATGTTTGTTTTAAGGTATCAATTCACATTTTTTTGAAATAATATTTTGGGAATTTTATTACTGGGAATTACATTCCTAATGTGTCTGATAAGTGTTAATATATTTTAGATATTTATTTAATTTGGAAATATTAAAAAATTAAAAATACAAATATATGTGAGTATTCGTGAAAAGTTGCAAGTAGTTAAATTAGATCAGCTCACATTTGAATCAAATATGAGAAGGTGGTGTCCATCATTTAACCATTAATTCGTGAAGGTAACAAGTGGATTATTGGTACTGTGGAGTCAATGAGAATTGGCTGGTTAATAGGTCTTCTACAAATTTATTGTCACTGATTTATTGTCACAACACCCTGTTTAAGATAATTTGATGGATACAATTATCTATAATCTGTATTATCGACCATTCCAAATAGTGTCATCAACTGTCACATTTACCTAAAAAGAAGCCTTTGAAGATCACCTAACTCCAAACAAAAACTAATCTGAAACTGAGTTTTAATAATTTGATCCTAATTATCCTCTTACAAACTAATGTACCAACCCATACACAGAATAAATAACCCTTCCCTAATTTGATTTGCAAGAGAAGACAGAATTATGATCATAAAAAAAATCTAGTAAATAGTAAATAATTATAAATATCTCGAGACAACAACCTGACAGGATAACAATAAAAAGTGCCATCCAACAATGAAAGCATAGAAGATAGCCCCAGCTAACGACAATGACATTGGTTAAGAAAGCCTGTCCACTGACGGATGCTAATAAATGAGAGTCAGTCAGTAGCTATGAAGGAAATGCCATACATTGGCACCGATAGTAACAATTCCCTCAATTCAATCAACATAAATACAAACACCATGTTGCATAAAGCAATGTAACATAAAACCATATAGTCTCAAATCACAATCCAAACATTAAACATCATAGTTTGTATAATCAAGTACGAGAATTGATGACAGATAATTGAGCAAAACGAGAATATTGTTCAAACACACTTAAAAATAAGATTATACTTCCAACACAACAAACACCAGCAAAATGAAATTGTACTTCAAATATGTCCTCAGCAATAAAACATGACCCTCTTGACATTCTCCTTCAATGCGGGTAAGGGTCTCACGGCAGCATTAGCACCAGGTGCACGAGTACTACGCCCCACACCGCCACCCATACCACGACCAGAAACAGCACCACTTGTCATAGACCCGCTATCTGAAGTCTCCGGTTCCATATAGAACCTTGCACGGAATGCAGCCAAATGAGCATAATAAGCAGGGGGCACTGCAATTAAAAGGCACACAAAATACACATTGTTAATGACAAGCACAACATATATAACTCCATGAATCTAGTTAGTTTTTCATATATGATTGAAAGAAAACTCACCAATTGAAACAGAACGAGTGCATCTGGCATATCTGCAGAAAATAATAAAAGGTAACCAACATTTAATATCATGTTTCCTTAAAAAAAAAGCATTTAATATAAAAAATGACATTACTAGTTTGTTAAAAACAAATAAAAATTCTGGATTGGATTACTAGTTTGTTACTTACGTGTAGCATAAATTGTTTGTAAGACTTTGTAAAGCATCTGCAGTAAAATTATTTTCATCCCACAGCACATGATAGTGTGCTGGACGGCTCGTCCCCTGCAAATATCTTTGATATAAGGACACAATAACAATTCAAATTTAAATTATTATTACCACTTAAAGTGCAAAAGTTAACCTGTATTCCAGCGTGACTGCAAAGATAGAAATCAAATTCTGTCGGATGACAGATCTTAGAATCCACGACGGTTCCTGCAAATTTTCCAGCAAGAGTACTTTTGCATCAGACATGAAGCAAATTCAATGCAAAATCATGCAAAATATGAAGTCAGAGTAAATACCAGGCAATATATTGCCACTACGATCAACAGAACTCTTGTCACGGTGGTCACTGGCAAAGAGCCTAGTATGGTGACGTTTTTGAACCACCACAAAAGTCACAGGAGGCTGATAGTTGGGTTCAAGGGAAGCACAAGCCTGGTATTGAGAAATAGGTAAGATGAAAAAGTTAAGCACAGTCGAAATACATTATTCGTTGAAATTGCTGAACCAACCAAGCAAAAATCCTATACCTTCCGAATTGCATCAAGCTCAAACAACAAAACTTGATAAAACTGACCTTCACTGACTCCATCTCTGCAAGTAGTATTTTAGCATTTTAGAATTATCAAAAAACAATTGAAATAAACATGACCGCAAAACATAACATACCTGTAAAATATAATGCGCTGGGGCTTTTGTCCAGTAGCCCTCCGGAAAGATATAAGAAGCTCCCTAGCAAAAAGGTAAATAAAATATATATTATTAAATTTCTATATAACAGCAACAAGCATGTGAATCATATGTGCATTAAAGTAACAGGTCCATATATGATGGTGAGTTAAATACTTACTTGATCATTCCACCAGTCAATGTTCCTCTGACTGGATCTTGCCATTGTTTGAAAAGATCTTGAATGAGCTCCTGCCTATGTGCTTGGGCACAAACCAAACCAGCATACTTGGTAATTTCAGGCCAATCTTGAGAAGCAACAACCTATAAATTCAAAGAGAAAAAGAATATAATTCAAAAATAAATATATCTTCAACCTTGAGCTGCTTTTAACTAAAATAAAATATAATTCAAAAACATACAGCTGCTATTGATGGACTCGAATCCTCTCCAGGGTGTGGATGAGTCACATCAGCTCCAAAAATAATTGTAGGCCTGTCACTGACTAATGGAATGCGTCGCGAAAGTGCATCAACAAGAACGGTGTTCCTTCCACCGACCTTTACATTAATTTTCAACGCAACATTTGCAAGATATTGCTTACTCATCTTAAATACATGCTTAGTTAAACAACATTGGGAAACAAGCCCCAGGTCAGTCTCACATATACGTTTGAGATCACCTGCATAACATAACAAATCATTACATATTAAGGTGGCTTGCTATAAACTGGCCTGATAAGAACAGAAGAAAGTTGCAAGTTTCAGTCAAAATAATCATTTACCATAGAGAGAGCCATTATTATCAGGCAAAATAACAATGAGCAGGTCCAACTCCCTTCCCTGCAGCTTGTTCTTGGCGTCGTGGTATCGTGTTTTCAGAACCTTCTCCACTTGGTCAGGACGAGCACTAAGTGGGGGAACTACTGGCTCTGGATTAAATGCCTGATTCATGTAACAACAATAAAATTATCAAGTGAATAGTATACAACAAGTTTGAGTAAAGATGGCCCAGGCAAAAGATATACATACCATGCCAGATATATAACACATCTGGGCAAGTTCACAGCAGAAGCCACGTGCAACACTGTCTTGCACATTCCTCGAAAAGTTAACGCAGAACCAGTTGTTGACTGTTCCCCCGTTGACCATTTTCTGAAACAATTTGACAGTAAAACAATATTTCAAATTCAAAGGGAATGAAAACCAGAAGCCAACCTTAAACATATATTAAAAGTTCGCACAAAGCATTCTTACGGGGCCAACTAATCTAATATTGGTCAGTTTCATTAAACTGTAACTTTCAAAAGGTACATAACAAATTCTTGGACAATTAAATTTAATCTGTACCAGCATGTACAGATTAAGAAAATATGAATACCTTGTTCATCATATTCCACTGACCAACTTGGGGTAGACAATCCTTTTCTCTACCTGTGTCATGATATTTGAGCTGTAAAGGAAACCATAATGTCAATTACAAGGGAAAAAAAACGGCAAAAAAAACGATAAATTGCAATTTATTAATCATAGTAAATGTCGTGAGATATAATACCCATGGCGCAGGAAGGATGCGAGCTTCAACTTGTGCAAGTTTCTCACTAATTTTGATTCCAAACTCTTTAGCATAAGGATCTTCGTGATAGGCATTGTGATGTACGGTCTGAACAAAGCAAACACATGATGCATTAAGCAGGGAATGACATCAATATAGAACATATAAACATACCTTAAAGAGCCAATAAAGTATATAATGTACATGTATAATATGTAATATATGTGATATCCCAAAAAAAAAATGTCTATTTGTAATAAATAAATAACAATACACAAAATCATCATGTCATAACCTGCAGACAAAATGTTAAATTGCACACATAACCAACGAAAAATATGCACAATATGATAAGAATAAATTCCCCTGACCTGCATGATATCCCGTTCCCTATCAAGCGGGCGTTGGCAAGTAACTTTGAGCAAGGCAGTGATTTGCCTCTCATTAAGCCTTTTAGAATATCTCTGCCCTTCCACAATTTTGCATACCTATAACCCAGACATGCTTTTAATGCTACTACCAAAGGAAGGACTGACAGTAGAACAGCCAAAAGGAGATAATTAATGAGAATATTTACCTCCATTGGTAGGTAGTTTGGTCTCTGTGTGTTGCCCACTTGCAAACAAGGCCACTGAGTATGTTGAATAACAAAGCCATATGTCTCATAGAAGTACTCAACAACAGACTTCATAGTTCCCCTCTCGTCCACAGGGAATCTAAAATGATTATTCATAAGTTAGAAGGAAATTGGCAAAAGAATTAACATACAGCATTTGAAAAAATCACTTCTACTCACGTCAACTCTCTAGTAGCCTGTGAAGTCAGACCAGAGATACGATATTTTCTCCGCATGTTGCCACGATGTGTAACTTCAACTTTGATACCACGGAGTGCTTTTTTTATCTGTCATTAGAAAAAGAGAAACGGTCAATTTGGAAGACTAGGTGCAATATTCATTCTCAGTTCTTCTTGAGCAGTGTTGCAGAAAATAACATATCAAAGAAATTCACTAAACTAAATGAAGGGTTTTTTACATTGCCAACTGCAAGTAAACTTGCAATTTCATGACAACAAAGACAAAGTAGAATGCATACTTATATTACAGAACTAATATGTTACCAATTGTATTATTTATATAAGTTCATTGACAGTAGAGTTTTACAAAGACAATAGATAAAGTTCACAAAAAATGTGTCATAGAGACAAGGATGGGCAAGAAAGAACATCAACAAATCTAACCTTTACTCTGTCAGCATCAGACAGAGGGCGGGTAGAGACATCCCTGTTCAGCAACTGAGTGACGAAATCTATGACAGGCAATGGCTCAATAAATGCAGTTGAGGACATATCTGCATATAAAAATTAAACAATTAGTCTGTAACTAGATTTTGACACAAAATTAGTTCAGCAAAATGAATGAATAGGGAATCAAGGGAAAAAAGATACAAGTTATACAAGCTAGCACAATGAAATTACGCACCAATGTTCAACGACAGTCCCATCTGAGTAGGACGAATGCTTTGGTAGAAACCGCGCCAACTTTCCAAACCCTCACCTAAAGGCTGCCTTCTACCCAAATCAGGTGAATAAAATGATCTTCCCACTGGACAGTACCTGCTCCATCAAAAGTACAGTTAGCAACGGCAAACACAACAAGATGAACCAGAATGCCTGTAATATAGAAAAAGTATGCTAAATCAGGAACCTTGTAGTAGGCAGCTCACGAAGAACAATGTCAAGAACCTGCAGTGCTTCCTGAGGTGCATCAGTTTGCCTTCCCTCCAAAAAGAGACCCAAGTGGTGAAGGTCAGCACGTGCAGCCAACTTAATCACAACTTTGAATTCCCTATCCCTCCTGTATCAAAATCAACTTATCAGTTACACATAAATAAATTAACAAATAAGGATTAACTTGGGCATGCAAAAAGAGATGGCAATAAACAAGAATCAAACCTCTGTCCTCCTGCTCCATCATCTTCATCCACAAGTGTGATTCTAAAGTCCTTTGAAATAAAGGGAAGCGGCCCTGCAGTATAGAGGCTCTTTCGGCCATCATATGCAGGAAGTCTCTTTCCAAGGTGAGATTCCCGGTACAGCCTGACAAGTTGTTCCATAACAGCACGGTTCACGCCTCTAGAAGTCACTTCTGGAGTGATTGTTACCTAAGCAACAAAAAACAGCAACAAAGGTAACGAGTGTTAAATTAAAGGATAAGCCATTATTACCAATCATTGAAGGTGGCAACTTACATCATATTGATGCAGATCTTTATTAGGCAACTCAGCAAAGAAATGGTTTGCCTTGACAACACACTTCCTGCCACAGCTCCCTTTCCCAGGCCGAAGGGGAAACCTCATCGATGATTTACTTGCAGGAGGTGGAGGAGCGGGAGTATCTTCAGAATGAATTGTCATCTGCCCCAGTTGTTGTTCCACCTCAGACACTTCTGGCGGCTGGGAAGATGAACTAGCCTCAGATGGAGCAGGTGGAGGAGACTCCCCAACTTGATAAGGAACGGATGTAGCTTGGTGCAGCTCGGGTGCTGGTGGCCTAGGTGGGCCACCATATGAAGGAACAACGTCATGGCCACCGCCCACACCACCGTGGCCACCACCATATCCACGGCCTCCTTGCTGAGAAGGCCCCCTACCCCTGCCTTGATACTCCGCTGGGCCACCATACTGCTGTTGGGGCTGGGGAGGCCCTCCCCTTCCCCTTCCTTGATACTCAGGGGGTCCACCATACTGCTGTTGGGACTGGGGAGGTCCTCCTCTTCCTCTTCCTTGATACTCAGGAGGTGCACCGTATTGCTGTTGTTGGGGCGCTCCGCGACCACCACGACCACCATAACCCCCTCGTCCACCTTGGGGACCCCAACCTCGCCCTCCTTGAGGTCCTACTCCTCCAGCTATAGCAGCCTGTTGTTGTTGAGGAGGGGCACTCCTCTCAATCGGACGATGGGGTGGAGCATCAGAGCTTTCACTTGGACCATCAGTCCGCTTCTTCTTAACCATTATGAAGGCTGCACACACATAACACAACAGACTACATTACTATGTGAAGTGTGAACAAGCAGCAGACAATAGAAACATGGCCAATTTAAACAGATCATGAACCAAATCAAAAATGCAACACAAACATCAAAAAATACAATCAAATTGTACATAAACTGCATATGAAATGATAAAATCAATACAAATTAATATTACTTCTCTAAATAAACTATAAAAAAAAACACAGAATCCAGATAAGACACGCAGAAAACACTTATCAAATAAACAGCAGAACTTACCATGATATTTTTCCAAAATAAACAAGTAACATTCAATAATAACCAACATACAGAGCAATAACTCAACAGCTAAAATGGCAAGCTATTCATGATGACTCAGACTAAAACATTCAATAATAATCAATCAGTAACAAACAAATATAAAACATGTAAGTTCAAAAGCACTAAATCAAATTAAGCTTTAGAGGTTTAGAACTTTAACAAAAAGTTGACAACTTCAAAAATATAAAACAATATATAAAAGTAAATAATTAAACCAACCACCTATTCCTTGGCCATAGCCACCACCTTTTTCACTACTAACAAAAAAGGAAAAAAAAATCACGAACGCAAAAAATAATCTAACAAAAAAATCGTATAAAAAACCACAAAATCAAAAATGAAAAAAAAACATCGAAAAACAACGAGAATCTTCACATACATTGCAACAGAAACCAAAAAAAAACAACAAAACCATCATAAAAATCCCTAAATCCAACGGAACCAAAAGCAAAACTCAAATAAATAAACAAATAAATAACCCCAGCATAAAAATCACAGGCAACATGTAAACACAAAAATAACACCAAAGTAACAAGTATCAAAAATACCTTCACAACCAAAAACTTCACAAAACAATCACACAAAAAACTGTCAAAAACTAAAAAAACAGATCAGAGTCAGAATCACGAACAACAACTTCAGAAGAGCACAAAAGTTACTAGATCTACTCGAGAAAAAAGTACAGAAGGAAAACATTGTGCAAAAACAAAGCAAAAAATAAACACAAACAGTTAAAAATTACAACAACAAAGAACCCTAAAATCGAAAAAATAAGCAAAATCAGGAAATGATTAGTTATACCTGAACAGTAACGGAAAAAACGGAAGAAGGTTTAGATTCGAAGTGAAAGAATGAAGAAGAAGATGAGAAGAGAGAAAAAGAGAGAGCAGAGAGTGAAGCTTTCTCTCACTAGAAATGTAGAAGAAAATGTAAAGAGAGAGAAAGTGATGAAACAATGAATAGTGGAGAGTTGGAGAGAAAAATCACATAAATGAAGGAAATTAGACAACTTATAAAGATGAAGTGGGTCCTTGAAAATGACTATTATGTCCCTATCTTGTTTCCTGTTACTACCACTGTCGTTACCCTCTACAATCCTTCTCCTCTAAGTACCCTTTTTAAGTATTTCTTTAAATAAAAAATATAGCTTAGATTGTTTATTTATTTAATTTAATTTAAATTCAAGATTCATAATTATGAATTATAAAAAGGTGATTTTCATATTTGATAATTTTGAATTTATTTGTTAGAGTTTTTTTAGAAATAAAAAAATGAGCTATTTTCTATTTGTTCATTATAAAGAAAATCATTTTTTAGAAAAATTTGTTTTATAAATTATTTTTATGGAAAAATACTCGATATAATTTCTTATTTGAAAGTTTTTTGTAGCAAAATATTTTTTTTAGTCCCTTAACTTAATTTCATGTAACAATTTTGTCATTTATTTTTTTTCGTCTTGATCCTTTATTTAATTTCAAATAATAATTTGATTTTTTATGTCTTAAAATGTCAAAAATGTTATCCTGTTTTTACATAAAATTTATCAAAATCTTCAAAGAAAACTCATAAGTTTAATTTTCAATTTTAAGAAAATTCATATATTCATAACTCAAATATCAAAATAAATTCATATTTTCATTATTTATTAGATGAATTTGATATTGTTTGAGATGTAAATATGAGTTTATTTGAAAGTTTGAGTTATGAAGTTGAAGAAAATGTGGATTATTTTAAAAATGATAGTTAGTTTTATGGATTTTGATCAATGTTATGTGTTTAAGAAAGAAGAAAAAAACATTTTTAACATTTTAAGAC
>JBBPBP010009780.1:28408653-28419514 GCA_037974735.1 Cicer chorassanicum
ATTAAAGGACTAAAAGTTCATAAAATTATTTATAGGGACAAAAAACAAAATAATTTTTTTTTATATGAACTAAAAATTTATTTAACTCAACAGTTCTCCTCAAATTAAACTTATAAATACTTACGGTTTAAATCAAAACTTTTGTAATAACAAGAAGATAAAGAGATGAACACAAAAAATTATAATAATTTCCACTAAATTGTTAGATATATTCAATCCCTTCAAAAATAAAGAATTTCCCACTAATTTACAACATTAACATCAAAATATATCTCTGCCAAGTTGGTTATATTATAGTGTTCTCAAAATGATTTAGTACATTCAAACATTTCATGAATTAGCCACTCTCAAGCTTAGTTAAAAGTTTCAGTAGGAGTTTTGATATATCATGAAGCAACTCTCACAAAAGAGGATAATGAGATTTTGAGATTAAAAGTCATTTTGGTATATACACTTGATAATTTCTAGTAATCACAAATGATGTTTTAAGTGTTAAATACGACTTTATATAGTCTACGAGAAAATAAATTTGTTGTATCTTGTGGCTAGGTTTTCAAGAAACCTCAGTTTGTTTGTAGGAACTCATAGTGACATTTTAAATGTGGCTAGTACAAAATGTGAGCAATTTAAACAAAATGTTTAATCTTCTTCGAGGCATTAACATCCATACTTATGGTGATTTAATAAGCTCTGTAGACAGAACGTCATATATTGAAAAATCATGAGATATATTTTAAAACAATTTTAAAATCATTCTCTATAGTAAAAATTGCCAATTGTCATGGATCACACCCACACACACAATATTTCACATAGAGGTTTATGTGTTTACTTATTGAAGCGTCTAAGAGGACAAATCACCAACATCATGATGTGACGATGTCTCTACTCAGTCAATGTGAACGTTTGCCTCATAATGTGTCGATGCTAGTTGATGATTACAATAAAAATGATTATATGGTTAGGTTAAGAGAAAACACAATATATCATATATAGTGCTAACAAACAAGCGACGGTTCTTTGAAACATACAACTTCTTCACATAGATATTCCACTACCTTGTGGATAGGACTTGATTCACTTGCAGGACCGTCTTAAACAAATAAAAGTCCATGTTTTTTTTTTACTCAAATAAAAGTCCATGTTATAATCTTAAAATTTGGACTCTTAATAAAAAGAAAGTGCAATTTTAATAATTCAAAATTATTTTAAATGTTATATTTTTACCAAATGAAACACAAAAAATTCAAACTACTTTATTTAAATTGTAAATAACATCTCAATACAACTTACATCAAATATATGTTTCTAGCTACTTAAAAAGAGTAATCATTATAACACCTTTTGAAGCAAATTCATCAACTAAATATTCATATTGTACTTTCCCCAAATACTTTTATTATATTACAAAAAATAAATAAAATTAAGGACCCCTCACAAATTAGAAGTTATGTCTAGTTTGTGCGAATGCACATGGTCGGCTCTGTTCACTTTACCGAATGCTAGTCATCCTTCAAATGACTATATGATCGTTTTGAAGCAATCTAAATGCATTTTCGTATTTTCAGTATGAGGCAAGCTTCTTTAAGTTACTAGAGCTTGACTAGCCTTTTGTTCATTTTGATGAGATGGGTTATTCAAAAGTCATTTTCTTTTTGTCATATTTGTTGAAAATCATAGTTGAATCCAATAAAAAGTTGAATCCAATAAAAAGATAGATAATTATAAAAAATATTAAATTTTAAATAATACTAAATAATTATTATACAATTAAAATATGATTCCCTTTTATATAATGTTCGTAACGTATCTAATCTAACAAAATTTCACCTAAATATAATTAACTTTTAACTATCTTAAACCATATTTCACTAAATCTAACTGTATCTTACAAGATTTGCCCAAATTATAAAGTTATTCAAAATAAATACATTCATTTGCACACTCAAGAAAACAAACATCTAATGGTAAATGGTTTACTTCAAATATGTGTTATCGACATTATTAATTAAGGGCTAAAAAATACAGAAATATTTTAGTAACCATATTTTTTTTTTATTATTTTACAAATGCATGTTGCTTATAAAATATTATGGCCAATATCTGTAAGTTCATAATAATTGCTATCACCGAAAAAAATATTTTGAAAATTAAAAGCGTTTGAATAACTTTTATTTTTATAAATAAAATTGTTTAATTTTATATATAAAAGGTTAACGAGGTATTGTGACATCAAAAAAATAGAAGACATTCTCAATGACACCCCCAATCCTTAACAATCATCTCCATCACCTCAAAAATATTATTAAAAAAGTAAGAAAAATAAAATAACTTAGCTACCGTACCAAAACTAAAAAATACAATCAAAAAGGACGAAAAACAACTATCTTATTAAAAAATCACGATGAAGAAAAAAACGATGCACTGCAAACAATAACTTAACGCAAAGGAAAATTATTACAAGATAGATTTAAGATTAAATAAGTTTTTAGATTTTATAAAATTTTGAAATTTTGTTTTTAATACGATAAAAAAAATTATATTTTTAATCTCTACAAAATTATTTAACAAGTTGTTTCAGTCATTGTTGAAATGAAACCTCCTTTAATTTTTAAATATTTGAATGATTTTTTGTAAATATATTTAAAACATTATTAAAAATTTATTTGTACAAATTTAGAATTTTTTTAAGTTGTCACATAAATATAAATTTTTTAAATATGGTATGATCAAGATAAAAACTCTTACAACTTGAACATAGTAATGGAATTTTAAACTCATTTTTTGTAGATGAACTTTTTATAATATTGTAAACATGTATACAAAAAAATCATTAAAAAACATATGTAATACTCTAACAAGAACTAAAACTGTTTGCATAATAATTTTTATGGACTAAGATACGTGATTTTTTTTTTACAAAGACTAAAAATAAAATTTTAAAATTTTATAAAGACTAAAAATTTATTTAACTCTTAAATATATTACATATCATAACTATTAAAAAAAATATAAAAAGAGATAAAAGGTTAACTTAGTAATTAGACTGGATGAGTTAAATAACATATTGATAAAGAGATAGATTTCGACTCCACTTATAATACTAACATAACATTTTGTTTTTCAAATCTTAAAATGCAATTATATAATGCTATTATATAATAATATCAAATCTCAAAAAAAAAGAATTGCTAAGGCCCAAATTGTTTTTATCATGATCTTTATTTTTATTTAATCTGATTTTTAGTTAAACTTTAATCCTTTCACTTGGTTGTTTAAAATTTAATGCCAAAAACGTCATCTCAACCAACATAAAAAAATTTCCTTTTTTTATACATTCCTTTTCGAATATAGCTTTTTTGGTGACATGATATATTTGAGTCTAAACATTACCACATTATCACAAGATTAACTTTCTCATCCCCACAATAAACTTTATTATAGTCACAAAAATAGACCAATAAAAAAGAAAAGTAAAGGAATAATTTCGGTTTTCATTATGAATAAAGAAAAGAGGAAAGAGAGTGGAAACGTGGGATGGGGGGTGGTTACGATGACGAGGGGGGTGTGATGAAGGTAGGAAGGATCCTGATGATGCTGACAACTAACGGTTACATTATCTGAATGATGCGTGTGTCTGTCTTTGACACTTTGACCACATTTGACCAAATGTTTTTATTTTACAAATTTCATTAAAATAATAATAAATTTTTTTTTTATTTTTTAAGAAATTTTTTTTTTATATTGGTAATCTAATTTAAAATTAATAAAATTAAAATTCAAAATTCTCTCAATTTGTTGATAAATTTATTTAATTCTTAAGAGATTTTGATTGCAATAATAATAAAATAATAGAGAATTCAAGTGAGATACATATTAAAATTCTTAAAATTAAACGTGAAATTCTCTTAATTCATACAATGAAATTACATGAAAATTTGTTATTTTGTTTTTTATATGATTGGTAACAAAATTATAGTAAAATTTTAAGAGTCTCTAACTAAAAATAATTGAAATGAAGTTAGGACTAAAAATAGATTAAAATTGTAACGTTTACAAACATAAAAGACTATTTTGATTAAAAAAAAATTGACGGACCAATATGATATTTTCGTATAGTTTAAAGAACTACAATATGTATATTGTCTTTTATTTTTTATAAATTTGAAATCACGTAGAATTTTTGAATTTTTTTTTCCATATATCCCATTTTGAAAGAATTTTTTTTTCAAACTAACTTATTTTGAAACTAATATACTAAAATGTCTTACTTTTTTGGGCTTCAAGAGGTCGTTGGACGGGGATGGGGGCGTTTATTTTATCTTATTTTTAACAAATAAACATATCTTAAAATAAACATAAAATATAATAAACATAAATAAAAAATTAAATTAAATTAATAAAATTCAACAAAATACATTAAATGAGAAAAAATACATCAAATTTTAATTAACCATATCCACATAAATGTCACCAGTCCCACATCTAGGAGGTCGTCGAACTCTTCTAGCTCTTTGAATGACTTGAGGTTGTTTTGGTTGATCCTTATTTTTATCATGTCCCTCATCATCGTTCTCAATTATTGAAAATGAATGCAACTCAAATCCTTGATAATTTGTGTGTGGATTAGATCTACTACCACTTGTCTCTATATGATTTTGAGTCACATGGCTATACATGAAATCAAAAACAACATAAGTCTACTCAGGAGTTGTGCAATGAGTTTCAAACAAATTATAGAAAATCTTATGTTCTATCGAGTGATCGAGGTTTGTATTTCAGGTATTCACGAAACGTAATACTGAATCGGTATTTCTGCAGGTGTAGGTACATGTGGTGGTGGACCATAATATGTAACTTTTGTAGTGGTTTGTAGGTGCGGTGGTGGTGAACCATAATATGGAATGCATGGTTCAATATGTAGGTGAGATGACGATGAAGGCACATATGCGAATTGCTGCATGGTTTGTTCATGTGGGGTTAATTGAGGGTTGGTAGATATGAGGATATGATGGCGGATGCAAATGTGGATCACTCATATATTGTTCGACAAAAATAAATAATTTGGTATGTTGTCTAAACTAATTCATATATTATGTGTTGTGGTGTAAAACACCTTATACGATTTGACCTTACAATACGTGATATGTTGCTCATTTCAATGTTTAATCTATTGTTTTCAAACTCATTCCCAATTAACATCAATGTCACACCTCATATCGACCTCATGGTAGGTTTTCACATCCTCTAGTGGTTGTGGTTTTTGCTGATGGAAATCGAACTGAAGTGTGATCCTATCTATATGGTGTTTTATAATTAAAGGAGATTAGAAATATTATATTATTTTTTGTCTATAGATAAAATAATATAATTACTATCAAAAACTTATAAACAACTGCAAGGTTCTGGGTTCCATCCTGAGACATGATATTCATCCTAATAATATTAGTATTTGCCGATTAAACAAAGATTTAAGGAAAATATAAATTGTTTTTTTAGTTATAGAAATCATATATAAATGTTAAGGAAGTCAATTAATTTTACGGTAAATTATATAAGGGACATTCATTAAATTTAAGGAACCAAATTTGTCACATCATCAAACAATACAAAAACAAATAAGAGACATTGCATATTTTTAAGCACATGTTAAAGGTCTCTATATCGAAGATGCTCTAACAAATATAAATTAGTCACATCAAACTTTAATGGCAAAACAAAAAAAAGAAACGTTGTTTATTTTTAACCACATGCTAAGGTCTCCCTGTTAAAAATGCTCTAACAAATATAGTTAGTCACCCCTAGATCTTGGTGGTTATTTTGTGGTTCATGTGTCTCTTCAAGTTTAATTAGTGGCTTATGTTTGAGTTCAATCATGAAAATATTAAAGCTTTTAAGGTTTATTTGAGAATTTAGGAGGAGATTACATAATTTGGGGAGTAGAAAGATAAGGTTTCAGGAGGGGAGAATTTTGAATAATTTTTTTTTAATAATACATTTTATTTTAATTTGGAGAACTAAAAAAATGTATTAGAAGAATATTTTGAAGAATAAATTTTTGGAATTCTTTATATGATTTTTTTATAGGATAATGAAACACAAAAGCAAGCGCATAAAACATCTCAAATATGTTGGCACACATAACCTAAAAACTAGACACAAAAAAAAAAAATTGAAAAAAAAGCAAACTTGTAGGACTAGATCAAAATCCAATAATACCAATGAGAAAAATATAAACAACTACCTCATTAAAAACTTTATCATAAAAACCTAATGGGATAAAATTATGATGAATGAAAAAAGTACAACCCTAACAACAAAAGGAAAAGAAAAAGACACCATATATGCAAATGAAACCCAAAAAAGTTACTAAGCATTATGAAAAATATAACCCAAGCTATTGACAAAAAAAAAATGCTTGAGCAATGGAAGAAGGAATAGAATCCGCATAAGTATTTCCTTCGTGATAGATATAAGAAACCTTAAATCACATGAAAGAAATTTACTTAAGGCAATTATGCTATTTTTACGTAATTTCCAAATGGCAAGAGAATGATAAAGATAATACTACTAAAGAAGAATCGCATTCCAACCATTTTGATAAATAAGATTAATAACTTACATGATTGCTTATAATTTTGCACGAAAAACATAAGAAATACCAAGATAAAGCATAAATAACCTGCCACCGCACCACTAAGATCCCTAAAAATACCACCACCTCATGCATGACCTAGAGCACCTTTGGCAATATCTTTCGTGTTAATTTTAATCCAACCTAAAAGAGGAGACCGCCAATTACCTTTAACAATAGAAGGTGCCTTGTGAGGATGACAAGGGATATCAATGGATTTATGAATAAAACTCTACTAAATTGAAGAAAACATATGCTTCTTAATAAGATTACCACTCCAGGGTGTAAAAGCATAAAATCCTATTCATCGCCAAACTGACTGAGATAAACTTGCTTTTAAATCTAATAGAATTTTTGCAACACCAAATAGTATTGATAATTGTTGTAGATAAAACAACAAAGTATGAGGACTCCGAGTTGCAACTAAAAAAATGGATAGATGAAAGATGAAATTCGACCCTCATAATATCGCCAAGCCAACTCCAAAACTCCCTACAAAACTTACACTAAAAAATAAATGTTTGGAGTTTCCACTGTCTGGCGACAGGGGCTGTACATTGACACAATGGAGCATCCACAACTTTTAATATTTTCATCAGTAAACATCCGATAACGAAACAATCTTCAAGTAACAAAAGATTTTGAAGAAGGAATATATGTTGGTCAAAAAAATTTCATCCAATCTTGGGTACGGTGAGATTGATGAACAAGATGAAAAACATCTTTAAAAGTTCAAACTCTAGAATCTGTCTTTTGCCATAAAAACTTGTCCCCAAAATCAAACAAATAGCTGCCAATCTTCTCTATAGAATCAACTAATTAAGTTAGGATATCTCTTAGTTAAAAGAGATGTATTTATACGTTGATATAATACTCTAAAAAAAATATCAATCATATGACATAAGATTTCTCTACTAAATTATTCTATAAAATAAATTGAAACATTTCTCTTTATTTACCTATCTTTGCTTCCACCAAAACCCTCTCATTCTCTCTACTCCAAACTCTCAAACAAAGTCTTGAAACAAAGCCTTAAAACTAATTTATTGAGTGATTGGCCTTTGAAATTGTGTGTAAATATTTTTTAATATACAAAATACTCTTATATCATAGAATCAGATTCGTTGCTTTAAATACGTCACACACTTACAACTTTTAATCGTTCGATTTAGAAAAACGATTAAATTTATTGATACAGTTATACAGATTGTATAATATGAACTGTCTAATCTAAAATATCTATTCGTCCCACTAATGAGTGACCTATTTTCTTTAAAAAAATATCCCAAATAAACTACCTTTTTAATTTTCAATACACATTTTTTTTTCCTTACAATTATCTTACAAAGTTTAAGGCTTAGGGTACCGTTAAAGGTAGAGGCATGAGAGAGAAGGGAAAAGGACAAAGTGGTAGGTCCTATTGAGAAGGTACAAGTCACTTGATGAACGTATATTCATGTTTGGCTTTTAGCATTTGCCAGCCTTTCAGTTAGTCCTTTTTATAATCATACCATCGTCCATTCATCGAAAATCACACACACCCACCACCCTTTTTAATTAATCTCATCACATTATTATAGTAAATAATTAATAACAATGTCTATGCTCATTAATTCACCTTCCCATTCTTTTCTTACGCCATTTGCCTTTTATATTCCAACCGCAGATTTTACGATCCATGATTGTCATATTAATGCTCGTTTAAATACCACATTGTTCATATTTAATGTTATATAGTGGTGTACGATCCAACTTCTTAGCTATTGTGTTCAAATTATGTAATCACTTGTAACATATTTGGTTACCAGAGTTCGAAAAGTCTTGATATATTTTTTTGAGTTAATAAATTAACATTTATTAAGTTAATATTGTTTTTATGAAAAAAAATTATTTATCGACTTTTATATTTTTGATTACATTTTACCGTAAACAATATTAACTATTATAAATAATAAAAATTCTAAAAAAATTAAATTTTATTTGACCAATATTTTTTGTAAATAATATGTAATTATTATAATTTCTTAAACGATAGGAGATAGTTTTAAAAAAAAAAAACTTATTTAGTTATTAATTTAAATATAAAATGTGCTGTTACATGTCTAATTGTCGAATGTACGGTATAAGTTCTTTTTGGGTAAACAATTATTTTAGTCTCTAAAAGTGTATAAGGATGTCGACTTGGTTGTGATTCAATTTAAAACTTAAATTAGTCATTGAAAAATACAGCTTACTCTCAACAATTTATGACAATTATAATATCAATTACTAAACTGACTGACATTTTAAAGATTTGATGACTAATTTGAGATTTTGACAAAGCAAGAGACTAAAATGATAACACGCTACACCTTTAAAATTGTGATTTACATGAAGTTATTTACAAGAAAAGTGGGTCAATAAAATTTGATGTATTTTTAAATTAAATACATCACATATTTTTTTGACCTACTTTTACTCATAAATAAAGTCGGATGGAGTATTCATTACTATTTATTTACTTCTACATTAGTAGTATATCAATGCAAGTATAGTGTGATTCACTTTATCTCGTAAATACAACTCAACTGATAGTTGTAAGAACATTGATATGCATTGACCTGAGTTCAAATCCAAGATTTCCGACTTCTTCACACTTAAAGTGTCTAAGTCTAGCAACCAGTGACCCATAGCCTATGCAGGCTAAGCCATCACACATGACCCAAAATTTTGAGGGCTCCAAAATATTAGTTATATATTATAAATGATCACAAATTATTAGATGTCTTGCAATAGTACAATGATATAATGTGATATTTTCATGCAGGTAGGTAGTCTTGTGATCGATTCCCAAAAGCACCTTCACTTTAGATTATTCTATTTGTGCAAATTTATAAACACTTTTGACATTCTACCTTAATTTCATTATTTAAACTCGCATTTAATTTTTTTAATAACTATTTTCTTTGTCTCATAATATAAATAAAAATGAGTTAAAATATAAATATATGTGGAATAAAATTTGGACCATATATCCACTTTTTGTTATATATATATATATATATTTGTTTATACTATGGTACAGATGAAATATTATTTTACCAAACCCTCCAATCAATAGACATGATACAATCCCAACTATAGTGCAATGTTTTTTTATAAAAAAAGTTACCATAATAATTAACAACTAACAACAGAGCTCTAATATATAAAAGAACTAATAAACTTAACATAATATATTTTATCGTGTTAATATTTTCTCACAAATTTTATCATATATGATACAATCTCACTTAGTTTGGAGATATTTTTAATATATTATCTTTTGAATTATTAAATTTGATTTTACATCTTCATAGACACTTTGAGATAGATTCTTTAGTTGTTGTCAACATCGTCATGTATTTCCCTTAAACACTTTTATTCAACATCTTTTACAAGAGATTATTTCTCTTTCCAATGTCCATCTTGGATAACTTTTGTTTGAGATGTCTTTCGTGAGACAAATTTTTGCATTGACTTGCTTTCTAATCTTATACATTTCTCTTTGGTTTTTGATTGTGTCTACGTTGATTTTGTTTTTATTGATCTAATAAAACTTATCTTAAATGATGATGTAAGAGAAGCTAGCCTCCTTCATTTTATTTTGTAGTTTAATTATATTTTTATTAAAAAAATACATATAAAAAATTATAAATACATATAATAATTTAAAAATAAATTTCTATTTATGGATATTTTTCTTTTCTCAATACATGTTTATAATTAGGAGAAAGAAGTATTTCCTTATTTGTTTTTGTACAAAATATTTCTTTATATTTATTTCCTCATTTAAAACCTTCCTCTTCTGTCACACTCTCTTTTTAATGGCCATTATAAGCGATGCCGCTATCACTTTCCTTTTATGGATTCTTTCTCTTCATTGCATTAACTTTTAGCATGTCAAATGTGAACCCTATTGTCTATTTTTCAAATAACTACAATGTGATTTTGAGTCTTGTGTGTATGCAAAAGCTTACATGAAAGTTTACTTCTTTTTTTACAAAAAAAGAAAAAAAAACCTACTTGAAAGTGTAAGCTCATAACATTTTTTAGGTCAAATTACACTTTTGTCCCTTAAGTTATTATGTATTTCACTTTGATCCATTAACTTTTTTTTTTTTTGTTTAATTTTGATCTTTTTAAGTTATGATATTTTGGAAATTTTTTCCATTCATTTTAGTCTCTTAAGAGACAAACACTAAATAT
>JBBPBP010009780.1:28433740-28443961 GCA_037974735.1 Cicer chorassanicum
GAAATTATTTATTTAGTAGTGTCAATGTATTTTTTTTTAAATAAAATTCATTTACTAGTTATTTAATTATTTTAAATTGTTAATTTATAATTTTTAAAAGTATTGTGTAAGTTTATATGAAAAAAGTGGCATATAATTGTTTCAAATAATGATAATTTTTTTGGACTAATTCATGGTAATAATTTTGTCATTTAAATATAATATATATTATATCATGTCATGTCGTTTTAATGTATGTTCTAAATAAATGACTTGATAAAATAATATTAGACTATTTGTTATCATGTGCACATAAAATATATGATAAGATAATGTTTATTTTGTCATTATCATATATTTATCATGCTTTATATCTTATCCTATCTCTATCATATCTTGCGCATTAAACGAAGCTTAATTGAGCATTGGATATGTAATTTATATACACATAAATGATGGCTCAACCAACAACAATTTAGTCTAAATGTGTCCATATTTAGTGATCATTCACTCTTGATACAAGATTATTCCCTTTTTATGGACATGGATTGTCATAAAATTAAGAGTTCATTCATCTCAACCGATGAAATATCTTTAGTACTTCGTCCTTGTAGACTCCATGCTTAGAAGACTGTGGACTAATAAAAAATTTATTATCTCAGTCCATATTGTATAGCTCAAATTCTACGAATGACGCGTAGGACTCTAAAATTACTATATCGCTTTGTCCTAATATTCAACTCAGCCCGAGTAAAAAACCACGAGGAACCAACTTCCCACCATTTCAGTAATTTTCGATTATCTTGTAACAATCTCCACAACTCTCTCTTCCCAACTTTAAATAAGAGGTTTAACTCATGTAAAGGGAGAAATTATTTAGTATACAAACACTTCGATGTCTAAAGACATAACCAACCTTAGGGGTAGCCCATCAAGACTACTGTTTAGGACTTCAAAATTTTCTCTTTTACATTGGAGAGTAATGTTAACACAACATCTAGCATTCTGCTTGATTTATTTATAGGACTAAAATTTTAAGAGAAGTAAAACAAAAGAAAAATGATACATCAACCGATATATTTAATTATATAAAAATACTTGATTCTTGTACAAATTTATATATTGTTTATAGAATAATGTTAACGATTTATGTAACTATTACTTAAGTTGAAAGAAGTTATTCGAAATTAAGATTAATAAAATCTTATTTAAGATTAATAGTGTCTCAACAAAGATTAAACGGATTGACTTTAATATTGATTGAAAAAAAATATTAAACGAAATCAATTACAATAATTTATAAACTAATTTTGCATGCCAAAAGTCCAAAAAATAAAATTTAAATTTAAATATATAAAATTTATTGAAATATTACTATTATATTAAAAAAAGACTTCATTTTTAAATCCACTTTAGGTTTCAGTATTTGTTAAGCCAACCCTTTATAAAGATTTGACCAGTCATTTTACTAATTACATGTTTCTCACTCAACCAATACTCGTCCAATATAAGACTTCATGACCCACATTTAAATTTCCAATAAAATGTGTTAAGTTAACTTATTTTAGGGTGATTTTGTGAATTACTTCATGAAAGAATTACTAAAAGATAGAAACCATAGTTACAAAACTAAACATACTTTCATATGTTCCAAATTTAAAGTGAAGATTATACATGATGATAAACTAGGCATTGTTGTATAGAAGAATCCCTCTAAAATAGTTATATATGATTTAGCCAAATTTCTATTTGTCTTCATAGGTAGCAACAAAACTCAAAAGAGAGGTCAGAAGTAAGGTTGAGTGTAAGGAGGCATTTACCGGGCTGCTTGTTAGGTCATGCCCCCCACTTGACAACACAATATATAGATACCTGCCCTTATTTCTCCAAGAATAAAAAAGGTATACTTTAAATTCTTTTATGATTTTTTATAGGAAAATATTAGTAAGTTATTGGTTAAGTTAGTTTGTTTAGGTTTAAATTCGAGATTTCTTTCTTAAAATTCGTTTGATTAAAAATAATGTTGTATTAATTTTAATTGGTCTATCAATCTAGCTATTTATGAGGACTTTAATTACTCAATGTTAATGTGCATGTACTATTATGGTTTTAAATAAAAATAGAAATTAATGAGTAAAAAAAAATTGATGTATTTGGTTTAAATGTTAGACTAAATACATTAATTTTCTTTAACAAATTATTGCTTATATTTGAGAGCGGAAGAAATATTATTAAATAGACTTCGATTTATTCTTAATAGCTAACTTAAATTAACGATGATGGTGTCCAAACATGTACATTTGACAACATGAGACTCAAATACAACTTTATTAATAATAAATAATGTTAAATTTTGTATTGGGTTTAGCTCTATTTATAAAATCAATTTGTAAAATGAAGAATGCACATGTTTATAAACGCATTTTAAACTTCATCTATTTTCAACAATGAACTTATTTTTTTCTTCAGAATATATCTCATCAATCTTACTCTTACAAAACCGATTTATATGGTGGAATGTTGAATTCTATATGGACTTTTTTCATGTTTTATATTTTTTAATGTGAGATTTTTTTTTTTCTTTCAAAATACACCTCTCACACAGGTTTGGTGCATGAATAATATGAATGATAAACCAATAGATTTTTTTTGACAACAATGGATTATCTTTGGTTTGGACCTTACTCATCTTTTGAAAATAGAGTTGTAAAGTGATAATTGCAATTTTTATAAACATTTTTCAGACACTATCTCGTGAGAGTTATAATTTTTTCTAATATATATAGTGTAAGTTACCTTGAATGTCATTCAAGTTAAGATACAAATTAATTGCCTTAAAACCGTAAAAGATAGATGCAAATTAATTAGCTGGTAAAATAAGGAATCACCCCCAACTTGTAATTCTTTATTTAGGAGATTGCTTCTTTTCTTTATTTTAATCTTGTGAACATTACCTTTAAAGATAGGTAATTTTTTTGGTTGTTTTTGGAAAATCATGGATAAGTTACTCATAATCAACTAAAACTAGTCACATCTATTCTATTAATTATGTCAAATTTAAAATTCTAAAATAAAATAAAATAATGATTTGTTGAAATTATTGGAAACAACTACACGAAGACGATTTTTGGTCACGATGTACGGTTGTTGATGGTGACTCCGCTCCTGATGGGGGTACGGATCAACAGATTCAGCACTTTGACGTTCAAGTCAATAGGAGTTTGAAGAAATGAGAAGTAACGAATGAATACACCCTATTTGTGAAAGTGTGACTCTTTATATAGTAGTTCCTCATGAATGAGTGACATTGATGTTGTTATGCTATTGTGGGTTGTTCGGTGCAAAAAAGTGGATCACCTTCTAATTTAAATGAACCATTGTGATTGATTAGAGGTAGCTCGACACTTAAACACCCGTGTTCGACACCCGTAAATGCAAATACTTCAACATTTTTGATTTTTGATGAATTGGACTAAGACCCAATAAAAAGCGCTTAATAGACAACAATTCAGTCCAAAACAATTAACATAACTAATTTTAATTAATTGTGGGCAAATTATTCACAATTTTCTAATAACAACCTAGAATTTCCCTTGAAAATAAAGAGTTTTGCAAGGGAAGTTAGAAAGAAGTAGCAATGGAATATGTAGCTTATGCTAATGAAAACACACGTGTCTTAGATAATAACATCGTGAAACTTAATTATAAACAATTTCCATAACCAAAAAACCTTTTTTTTTTTTTTATTTTTTTTTTTTATTTTTTTTTATTTTTATACTAGTAACCAAAACATCTAAAAGGTCTAATTCAGCCATACTGTTCAATTGACGATAGGAAATAAGCAACGTAGAAAAATGTTAACTTTTTTCTATATTTTTTTAAACAGTAAAAGCTAATTATATTTAATTATTATATTAATATTTTTCTCCTTCACGTATATATGAACTTAAATTTGTAAGTTACCTTGCAGATATTATATAAAGATGTATTTTAAAATAATTATATTATAATTTTTCACACTATTTTTCTTTAATTATTATTTTTTAGTTAAATCATAATTTTCAATATGGTATCAAAGTCATAGAAGATGATTCTAATTATTACTCAAGAAAATCACAATCTTCAATCACTCTCTTTTAATTTCTTTTTTATTCTTTTATTGAGAAAATTTCAATAGTCTTTTTTACATTTTACACAATATTAAAAGAGAAACCTTCCAATTCATGGAAGTGGTGATGTTATTCATAATTGTAATATTTGAAGATCAAGTTTACAAAAGAATTTAAATAGTTCATTGTGTCACTTTCAAGAGTGGAGAATTTTTGAGTTGTCTAGTTAAATCTCATTTTAGTATTCTCAAGATGTTTATGTTTTGTATTTAGCCGCGGTGAAGATTTTTATCCTTTGACATATTATTAGTTTAGTGTTCAAGTATACTCAATGAGTTCTTTTCGAACGGTGTACAATGAGTCGTGATGATATACTTTATCATTAGAGATTAGATAGTGTATTAACTTGGTTACTCTAGTTGAGACATATCCATGTTAGTACATGGAGAATAAAATAAAATAAATACAAAACAATTCAATCATTGTTGATGCTATTGGGGTTAGAATCCTATGCAAATTATATGGTGCGCGCATACAATAAATTCATGTTGTACAACACTTCATACTTAAGTTTTTAATTTTTTTTATTACAGTTTATAGTTAATTTAAAAGGAGAAAATAGAATAAAACAAATTAAATTGGTCAACCCCAAAATTATTCTCCATCCATATTTTATTATTTTATTATAAGACTCTCTAATACATTTTACGGCTACTAAGAAAACTTATGTTTAAATAAATTTGTCAAAAAAAATAGATTTCTTTAACATAATTGCCCTTGTAATTATTGACATAATAAGAGAGAGAATATTTTCTAATGATAAATTAAGTAAGAGTACTTTTGTAAAAAAATTATTAATGTATGTTAAATTTTGTGATAAATCTTATATTAAGAGAAAAAAAGGTAAAAAATATCTTATAATTAGAGATGAAGGACTACTATCTACCAGTTAAAAGAATACAAAACTATAGGAATAAAATACATCATGATAATAATAATGACAATATTACAAGGGTAGTCTTCATCGAACAGTAACATTGCCACCATGTGACTTAGCAGTGGTAAAATTGGAAGCATATATAATATAGCACTTCAAAATATTATATTTAGGTTGATGCATAAACATTTTATAAAAGAATTTGTATTATATAGTTGTATTCTTTTATTTCTTGTAATGCATAGAGGATGGGCCATTAAGAAACCCATCATTTGAAGCCAATATAATGTGACCCAAAATTCTCATAAATATGGGCTTCAATCCCAATTCACATATTTAGATGACAGTTACAATAATTGAGCAAAATAAATAAATAAATAAAGATGACACTTGCAATAATTAAGCATAATTTCAAATGAAGTTGATTTTGTAGAATAAGGTTCACGGTGGAGTAATTATGTTTAATTTTTTCTTACTCCAAACACAAATTTGATGTAAAAAGTTTAGCAATAACTTTAAAACTTAATTTTTGTAAAAAATAAAATTTTAAAATTTAATATAAAGTTTTTTTTGTCATATGTATATATTAAACATGGACGCCGGTAACAATTGGTGTGGTTTGAAGCTGATGTATATTGTGTATTATATATATGCTTAGATAATTTACTTGGCAAATTAAATTAAAATAAACCTAGGGAATGAAATCTAAACCAGTTTATTAATTAAATGCCACATGAAATTAAAATAAATCTAAAATAATAAAATAATTCACCTTAGCATGTCACGCCAGTAGATTCACATGAACAAAGTTAAATGAGTGATAAAAAGTTGAAAAATATAATTTTATATGATGAAATCTAAATTTTTTACTGGGACTAGAGCAAAAATCGACCTATATTACAAAGTTCTCAACAATTTATGTTTAAATACATCAACATAAAAGCGGATCATATAATCTTTACTAGTAAATGAAAAGTCTTTTCATCTAAAATCGATTCAACCAAAAGTAAAACCTATAAGGAGTAGCTTCAACTAGAATCTTTGTAAATTAAACTGAACCATCTTTTCTACCAAGTAAAATTCTCATTTTTTTTGTTGCAAAAGAAGTCATGTAACGATTGATTAAGTAAACTCACATTTGAAGTTTTTCAACATAGAACCAAACATATACTTAGTCTTTGAAAAATTATGGGTACTCTTCACCGTAAAAATGTTGTAACATTAATATCAATAAGACTTTAATTTCTATACATTCTCAATGTAAATTTTTTTACACAGTCGGTAAATCATAACAAATCATGTAAATGACTTTATAAATAGTTATGACAAAAATTAAACACTATTAATGATCTAACGATTGTGATTGATTGACAATGTAAAAATTCTTTATACATTGTATATATATTAAATTCTATCTATAAATGAACAATATAAGTCATTAAATTTTGACCATGAACAAAGAAGTAGATAATTGTCCATTTTGTTACCTTTTTTTTTCTTCCTTTCATAAGAACTGCATAGGACTTTTTTTTTTGGAGCAAAGCCTGAGATTTGAGAAGCACTCCATTTGTGCCAAAACCCATATGTATTCTCATATGCCGTTGCACTATAGGGATGAGCTTTGTTAATTCCACCCCCTAATTTTGACATCGTCACCCCCTAGCTAAAGTTTAATTTAGCAACGGATCACTACAAAGAAATTCCTTTTTTTGCCACGGTAATAACTACGATTATGTCATCTGTAATACCTAACTCAACTGACAAATGTCAAAATTATTAGATTAGATACCATGTTCCGAATTCAAACTCAAGATCTCGTAGTTGTATGCGAATTTATTTACCATTTTATCTATATAAAACACTAACTATGACTATGTGAAGAATAAGGATTTCAAATACACCACCATGTCTATGTCTAAATAAAAAAATATACCAAGACACCAAAAGTATATAACTAGGTAAAAAAGTCAATCATAATTCGATGAATGAACTAATTAATGTTATGATCAAATTTTTTAATGGAGATAATATGACATTATTATCTTGCTCAAGAAGGTAGATACTCTTGAAATACAATTCAATAATATCAAAAAGAGTGCTTCATATCCGTTTCTCCAAACAAAAACCCTTACTTTTTTTTTGTGATTTCGTCGTCTCAATGCAATGTTTTTTTGGTTTTCCTGTCTTAGTGCGGTGCTTTTCAATTTTCCCATCTTTATGTGGTATTCGTTTTAGTTCAAATTGTTATAGTAACTTTGATCCATTACAAATTTCAATTAATGACTTGGCATCGTCACTGTTACAGATCCAGAAACATAAATATTCCAGACACTTGAATTTTGTCATATTTGAAGGTATGTTATCGTTTTACGCTATTAACTTAAATGCTGTGAGTTTGTTCACAAATTTATCATTTTTATTTTTAACAAATTTGAGTTTGTATTGAATCGATGTATTCTACCATTTGAATAAATGAATATCGTTTTTTTAATAAAAAAATACTATAACTAAATATTCAAGTTGAGTGACTCAACCAACTTTTCTATGATAGGTAGGACCTACTTGAAGTTTCTTGTGTAATACCACAACAAACATTTATATTAAACCTACATGTATTTTTTTAATTATTTTATTTTAACCCTTCAATTAATTTTTCAGAGAAATTGACTCTAATAATATGAAGTTCAATTACAAGAAAATTAAAATTTAGTCAACGACCATTTCAATTTGGATTTAAACTCGAATACTACTAACATTTTAACTAAGATTACACTTAAAGGTTGAGACTCACCATAAATATTATAGTTGAATTAATTTTGGAATCATGATTATTTGTCCCTCATTATTGAAAGTTTTGGCCACCTGATCTAAATTGGTAAATAAAATAATCGTTAAATTGTAATTTTTTTTGACCTTGTACTTGAAGTATATAGAGCAAGCTCTTGTTTGACATGCCAACCAACAACAAATTAAAGTATTGGATTTATATAGACCAACTAAACAAAGTGTAAAGAAATGAGTACATTCTTCTTTTGTATCAACATATGGAAAATCTGAAAAAGTGAAGAAGTAATAAGAAAGATATGATGTGCTAGCTTGATGATCTTGATCAAAGACATAACATTAATAAAGCAATGAGAAAACATATATAAAAGAGGGCTTAGAATCAATCCAAGTAGAAAAGGGACAATAGGAGTAACAAAAGTAAACTCTCACAAAATATATAGGGATATTATTGCTGAGTAATAATTACGTAGAAAGTTAGGTTATAAAGCAAAAGCTCAAGGTGGAAAAAAAAAACGTAGAAGATGGCAACAATAAAAATAAAAATAAAAAAAGAGAAAGGAAAAGAAAAGAGGGAAGAAAAGGAAAAGTTATATTGAGCCAATTGAATGAATAGTTTTATGTATCTTGACTTTATCTTGTAGATTTTCCTTTTAACATTGTTAATCTTTATTTTCAGTTATTGTCCCTCGTCTTTATTGTATTTCAAATTATGAGATCATTAGATATTCATTAGAGGAGGGATTAAATAATTAAAATTATTGTAATATTATGAAGGAAATCAATAAAGATAATAACGTTGTTATTAATATTGAAGTCTCTCTAAATCTATCTCTAAATCTAACGGTCGAGATAATAAACCGGTAGACAGTGTTCTAGAAACCTAACTTACTTTTGAGGATGATGAATATGTGAATGAAAAAATTGAGGTTGAACAAAATGCTTTCCAAGTTCCTCATAACAATGTTCTTTGAGTTGTGCATAATGATATTGAGAATTTAAATTCTAATTGAGTTGACATGACTGAGGTTGTTGATGCCGATGCTCATTTTGAAACAGTGATGTCTAAAAAGAACAAGGTTAAACAAAAAGAAAGTGCTAAAAAACCTGAGAACAAAGTCACCTGCGTTAGGGTAGGTTCAAATAACCAATTCAAATGAAGTGCATCTTCTAGAATATTAGGGGCATGACCAACCCCTCATCAAGATTGGCCTTCAAAAGGTTATGTGCTTAACATAAACCGAATTTTTTCTTTATAATTGAACTATGGATGAATTTCAATGATTTGTTTAAGCGTCTCTTACCTAATTTACATTACAAGCTTTTTTTGTTAATTATTGGAATAATTTACTTCTTAACATTTGGGGTCTATGTTCTTCTCATCTTGACCCCCACATTATTAACAGTTTGGATCAACATATTTCTTTCAGCGTACAACACAATGGTGTAGATTTTGGTATGACCGTTGTTTATGTGTCCACAAATTACATTGCTAGGAGATCTTTATGGTCTCATATTACTAATGAGCAAAGTAAATACAATATTCCTTGGTCTTTCATTGGTGATTTCAGTACTATTTTGGGAGCTCATGAATTTAGAAAATATAATTCCCCTTCTAGGTTGTCTATGGAAGATTTTCAAAATTGGACTAATGGCAACTCTCTCATTCATTTTCCAACTAATGGAAGAGGTCGCACTCATACAAGAAATTAGACAGAGTGGTTTGCAATCATATATGGTTGGATTCTTGGTATATTAGCTCTTGTCTCACTCTCACGAAAGCTAATTCTGATCATTATAATATTGGAATTCATAACAATGAAGCTAGACATATATCTTAGGATTAAGGCAATACTTTGTGTATACTTAGGATTGTTCCCCAAACATATTTAATTTAATTTAATTTTTAATATTATTTCAGAGTGCTGCAAATGATAGATGATTAACTTGGGGGTCAGTATAGTTGTGATGTCAAGTTAATCATGTGATGCTTTTACACTATATTTTTAATTAAAAAAAATTATATATACTCACTTCATCTAATAATTACGATCTCATTTGACCATATTTTATAGATTAAGAAAAGATAATCAATTAAAGGAATACATATTTATTTTATTCAATAATCTTTATTATCTATTGATGTATTTCATTATCATAAATATAAAGTTGAGACTAATAAATATGATGTATTTCATTTAAGTAACATTGGAAATTAAAGAGTGACAGTTTTTTTGGAATAATTTTTTGTTATTGCAAATGTAATATTTATTAATTATAGGATAAAAATAGTATCACTTAATCTCTTCGTCTCATTTTAAAGGTTTCATTTGTCATTTTTCTTTGTCTCAAATTATTTGTTATTTTATAATACCAATACAACATTAATTAATTTTTTCAATAATATACTCT
>JBBPBP010009780.1:28446807-28475201 GCA_037974735.1 Cicer chorassanicum
TATAAATACACATGTTTCTTCTTCAACTAAAGAAAGTGTAAATAAAGTAGGGATTAAACCGTCCTTCTTTAATTTTCTCAGAGACTAAAAATTACATTTATTTTTCTCAAGAATTAAATTGGGTTTTATGTTTTTCTCTAGGACTAAATTGAGTCCTTACTTTTTTTTTGTTATTTTACAATGAACTTAGATAAAATTATAAATAATTTTTAACAAAGTTATTTTATTTTATTTTATTTTTTTCATCTTGATTTTTGCATTTATGTTCCTTTTCTTCTTTGTTAGTTTGATTTTGTTCATGTTAGATTTTTTCCTCATAAAATTGAGTTGAAATTTTAAATTATTAATACATTTATTGTATTATACAAATTTTAAATTATTAATTCATACGAGTCTCCGAATCGAATTCAAATAAACAAAATGAGTTTACTTAAAATCTCCATTTACACAACCTTTAATCCAACTACATAACTCTCTATTTATGTAACAATAATCATAACTAAACACATAACCAATAGTAACTCTTCTAATCTAAATTTAACAAATTCACCACAACATAATATTGTGCATATGAAGTATCTTACCAAACATTCCCCTCCTTGCAAATATACTCCTCTTAAAATAAATTATTAAATATAATATTAATCATATTAATTAATTAAATTAATTAATTAAACTAATTTCTTATTAATTAAACTAATTCATCTAACTAACTAGTGTAAATAATATTATATCTAATACAAATTCTAATTAAGTAGTTTAATTGTGAATGGGTGTGTTTGTATTCATAAAATTAAACATACCAATTAATTAAGCACATTTTTCTTAAGACACATCATTATAATAAAATAAACAATGACCAGAAAAAGAATGTCCAAAGTAAGCTACCTATAGCTAGTCTAGTAGTATTAAATTGCCATGATTAATATCTTAGATTAATTAAATTTAACTTGTGCTTCTAAAAAGTGTGATGTCTGCTTGTATTACTCATTGGGTGATACAACTTATTAGAGGATCTATTGCTTTGCTGGCTAATGGTTTTCTACTTTTGTTCCAAAATGTTCCTACAAAACATAAAGATAAGGGCCATCAAATAAAATTCTAAGGAAAGCAAGGGATTATATATATGGAGCATTAATCTCTTTGTTTCATATTTATTTTAGATTAGCAACTTTTTTACTAATATACTATTATTTATTCCTAAAAATAAGACCTTCTTTAATTTTTTTTTCTTTCTATTATAAAACTCATTTCAATTTCTTAACTGCATTAATTATTTTTTTATTTATTAATTTACCTCTACTTATATTACATATTGTTACTGCAATATATTCTAAACATTATAATAAAAATATAAGCTAATTATCTCTCTTCAACTTTCTTAAGTCTTGTGAGTTAGTCGATAAAACCTTATATATAGAAACATAATTAGTATATTTAATCTATTTAATTACTTCATTGTCTACTATAGATTTTTTTTTGTCAAATAACTTAATGGCTAGACTCACACACACTTAAGTGTGGAGAATCTTGAGTTCGAACTTGACCTCCTACATAATAATGTTCATATATCTACCAACTGAGCTGTACTTACATACTATTTATAAAAGTATTTTAATAAATGAGGTTAACTTTATCATAGAAACTAATACGCAAATTAGTAATATTTTGAATAAATATTCATTTTAGTCTTAAAAAAATTGTGAGACCAAATTCAGTCTCTGATACAGATAAAACAACTTTTAATCATGAAAAAAAAATAATTCGTGATAACTTAATTCATACTTCAACAACTTATAGTCCCCGCCTATTATTTTTTTAAAAACAAAATTTATGAATCAAATTGTCTCGATTTATTTTTTTCAAAGATTAAAAGTTATTTTTATTTTTTCAAAAATTAATAAAATTAGATCTCAGTTTTTCTTTGAGACTAAAAACGAATCTTAATATAAACTAAGTCTTATCATATTTTTTTTTAATAAATATGCACTTAATATAAATAAAGAGAGTACTTATTACTTAATTAGAATTTAGAACTACATGTTGATGTTGATAGAAAGAAGTATATTATTAGTGATAGGAAAAGGCTTGTATCAAACGTTATGCCATAGAATCTACAATTCTGTTAAAGAAAAAGAAGAAAAAAGAGAGAGAACTAAAGAGAGAGAAAAAAAAACTCAAAGATAAGGAACTTTGGTTCTTTTTTTGGTGTATTTATAAGCAATGATGGTTGTGATGAGTGAAAACACTTTTACAGAAACTAGAAGATAAGAAAGAAAATGTCACCAGTTGGATTACCACCAGGTTTCAGATTTCATCCAACTGATGAAGAGCTTGTCAACTATTATCTAAAGAGAAAAATCAATGGTCAAGAAATTGAACTTGATATCATTCCTGAAGTTGATCTTTACAAATGTGAACCTTGGGAATTAGCAGGTATTTTTTTCGATTATCAAGTTTTAGTCTCTGAAAGTATAGGACGATGTCACTTTCTGACTCAACCGAAAACTTTTAAATTAGTTATTGAATCGTCAAAATAGTTTTTGAAAGATAAAACTTACTATCATAAAAATTCTTGAAAGATACAATTTACTGTCAAAATAGTATGTAACTATTATAACATCAGAAACTAAACTGATTGATGTTTTGATGTTTCGAGGACTAATTTAGATTTTCGGATGAGTTAAGGACTAAAGCGACAGTATTCTGCACTTTCAGAGACTAAAACGATAGTTTACCTATTAATTAACACATTCAAACAATTTTTTTTAATGTTTTTAATATCATGCAAGAAAATGTGTATATGCCATGCCAATAATCTAGTTATGAAATAAGTTCTTATATCAAAGGACAGGTGCAACTTCTATTATTAAACATGGATTTAGAGTCTTATTTTACAAACATGAAAATTTTGCCAAATTTCATAGGCATAAACTTTAATGCTTCACTAGCTTTACCCTTGTGCCGCTGCCATGGTTTTAAATTGCAGTTACATTATGAACCTTGATATTATAGTAAAATGTAGACAAATGCAGTTGATACATCGACAATTACACTTGCGATGTTGTTACAGAGACCTACAAAATCTTTATACATGTTTCTTTTTTGGTATGTATAGAGAAATCATTTTTACCAAGTAGAGATCCAGAGTGGTACTTTTTTGGACCAAGAGACAGGAAATACCCTAATGGATTCAGAACAAATAGAGCAACAAGAGCAGGATACTGGAAATCTACTGGAAAAGATAGAAGAGTTTCATGCCAAAGTAGACCTATTGGTATGAAGAAGACTTTGGTTTACTATAGAGGTAGAGCTCCTCAAGGAATTAGAACTGATTGGGTTATGCATGAATATCGCCTCGACGATAAAGATTGTGAAGACAACTCCGGATTACAGGTATATTAGTATTACAATCTATGCATATATATACTTTTTGTGCGAGACTTAGATCATCTGCAGTTAGCTTTACGGTGCAGTCAGATGTTAGATTGGAGAAATTTATCTTTCTTAATCTAATGGTCAATAGTTGACTGCAACGTAAAGCCAGCTGCATAGAATCCATTTAATTAAGAATGTCCATTTTGGTATGTGGCTGCAATTTAATTAATCTAAGATATTAATCATGGCAATTTAATGCTCATACAACCAAAGACATCACTCTTAATGCTCATACAACCAAAGACGATTGAGAAAAGACATAATATGGGGGAGATGAACAATTGTCCTTAGCTATGGTTTTAAATTGCAGTTACCATGTAAAAGTTTTGAAGATCTTTGCAACTGCATTGCAATTGTAACTGTGATCTTATTGGTTGCATTTATCCGAATTTCCATAATATTAAATGCACGCAATGCAACCACAATTTAAATTATGTTCATAGAAATTCTTGTGTGAACACAAGTAGTTAAACATATATAACCAATAAAAAACTTCAAACATATCACATTGTTAATTGAAAAAGACCTATTAAAGTCCTTGTTTAAATTTTTATTTTAGTGTTGTTCCAAATATTTCATCAGCTATGTATAATGAGTATATTATGATCACATACTGTAGTTGCATTGTGTTTGTTTTTTCCAAGATATATGACTAACTTTTCTCTTGTAATTCTTAATTTGTTAATTTCTCAATGATTAAGTGTTAGATTTATATAGTTATAGCTATGATTATGAAACACCGACATTTCAGATTAAAGGTGTATTTAGTGTTCAACATAGTCAGTGTCTTAACCGATATATATAGTTACATTCAATCAGTTTTATTTTGTTAAAATTTTTTGGTCTACAAATCAGTGTCAGTGCCAGTGACGTGTCAGGTTAGTGTTTCATATGTTGATACACTTTAACTGTTTTAGCAATTAATGCAGGAAAATAAGTTAAGAATTGTAGGTGATGAAAAATCATGAGTAGGTTCCAAAAGCTTTACAATTCACATTCACATCTTATATATAAAAGCAAATGTTTTTGTTGTACTTGTACTTAAAACTAGTATTTGGTGCTCACAAGACCCTTTACCTACTTTCAGAACACTCTTTTGTTTGTGTGTATATGCACACTTGTCACCATGATCTGGAAAAGCATCAAAACAAAAGCAATTTTCATTATTGTTTTCAGCTTCCTCTTTTATGCATTAGTTTCCATATTCCATGATCAGTTATAATCAGACTCACACAACTATAGAAACACAGAGTGACTAAAGGGCTTCTTCGTATTGACTTATTTGAGCTTATTTACTGACATAAGCATTTGTGAGACTATTTTAGAGAACTTATAAAAACAAGTTATAACATATTCATAAGTAGAACTTGAAACTAGAGAATTTGAAGTCCTGTTTGGATCGACTAAGTTGAGTTTATGTATTGACATAAAGACTTATGAGACTGATTTAGAGAATTTATAGAAATATGTTATGAAATGTCCCTTAGCTGTTTTCAGCTTATTTTCGTAAGTTCGAATACAATTTATAGTTTATATGAAATCAAATTGATTTTGTTTTATCTTATGTTATTGAAATAACTTATACATAAACACTTAAATAATAAACACTTATACTATAACGGCTTAATTAAGTTGATTATTCAAACATGACTTTAATAAACTATGAAAGAGTTTGTTATAACTTGAACAATAGACGAACGTGGAAACTGCATGGTGTGCATGGAAAGCCTCAACTTTTTTAAGTACTAGTTTTTTATATTCCTTCTTTTTCTCTGTTTCTCTCTGTCTCTCTCTCTATCTTCTATCATGCATATTACTTTATATTTTTTTTTATTATAAGGTAATCTATAAACGTATGTCTGACATATTCTTTACTTGTGTTCCTCTAATATCTCTAAATGACAAAGTTCTATATATTCTTTTTGTTAATGTAATAATGAGACAAAAGTCTTATCCTCCTTATGATCCAAATATATCACTTTCTTAATTAAAATTCTTATAGTTATATTGGTCTTTTGTCAATTGTGAGTGTTACTATTCATGATTCAGAATTATTAGATTCTTCTAACAAACCATGAAGGCTTGTACATCCTCATAAAGCAGCTGCTATAGCAATTCTCCTATTCTATCCCTTTCATTTTGTGTCGGTTACTTTTTACTTTATTCTTCAACACAAAAATAGACCAATAGATACTGTACTCCAAAAATTTAAAATAAAATAAAGTATAAGGATATTGGAAAAAAAACATTCAATACCAACCAAATAATGCTTTAATAGTATGAAAAGTATTTATAAGTGATGAATAGTTCAAAATCTTTCATCAAATTGGTTTTCAATTTTGTGAGGTTGAGTCGGATCTAACTCAAATTTTGAGATAATAGATAGAGTATATTCCAAAGTTTGAGTAACCCAAAAGTGTCTTGAAGTTTCCACTTAATTACAAACACAGCAGTAACATCAATAATGCTCTTAAATAATAAACATGGTCAAAACATTTAGCACCCTTTGAATCTTTATACCATAGACTTGTTTAGAGATTGTCTTATAAGGTTTTTAACACACTGTGCAGGCCTCAAATGTTGACTATACTTTAGTTTAATATATATTTGAATTCACAATGACTTTAATAGAATCACAATATGTCATCGTAATTTTGACACAAGCTACACATATAGTGTGTTTGGATTTGTGTTTGTTTTTCAATTTTTACTTTCCAATAGTTTATCGTGAAAATTAAGTTACAAATTGTAGCATCTACAAACAGGCAATGATGAACAATCTTACCGTGAAAACAAACATGTGCTTTGAAGCTTCAATAAAATCTCAGTGTCACTGTGATTTCATCAAACTCACTGTGATTCCAAATATAAAATATACACTGATTCTGATACTTTAGCACTACTTAACGAGCTCGATTTTTCCTTGTAGGATACTTATGCTTTGTGTCGCGTGTTCAAGAAAAACGGAATCTGTTCTGATATGGAAGAGCAACAAGGACAATGTAGCATGTCACTAATTGAGTGCTCTCAAACCATAATCAATGAGTGTGAAACAATGTCACCAGACATACTAGGAACATCATCTTCATGCTTAGAAGAGGAAGACAAAGATGATTCATGGATGCAATTCATTACAGAAGATGCATGGTATTCTTCTAATGCAGCAATGGTTGGTGGTGAAGAACTTTCACATGTTACATTTACAAACTAATATTTTGAAGACTTTTAATATGGAAATCAAGATTGGTGGTGAATAACTTGAAAGCTGAATATAATTAATATATATACATTTCATCATATAATATATATTTATACCTTTATACCATATAACTGTTGGTAAGAGATTTAATTAACTTTTGATTTTCTGATTATTATACTTGTAATTGGTGATTATGGTTTGGCTTGGTTGGTGGACTTTGTTTAGGGTCATATTAATTATATGGCATTGGTTTTTATGCATTTTTGTTCTAACCTCTATGTTGAGGTGGTATTGGTGTTACTTGTGGAATAAAGATAAATCACACAAGTGTTAGTCTCATTGTATTTCTCTATGAGAAAGGAATTATAACATTGAAGGGGATAGCAATTTGGCAATATATATTTTGTTGTTTCAATTTTCAAATAATTTTTGTAACACATCTAAAACATTGAGTACCAATCATGACTGATTGCCGAATTTTACTTATTTCCTGGCCGGATTTCAGATGACCAAAATCGTTTTTTCTTGAGAATTGAAAGATTAAGACAATAAAAGATGATTATTAGAAATCTTATGATAATTAAAGACGCCATTGAAACATGATTAATTTAATTTACATTGAAAATTGAAACTACAAAAAATAGTTCAAAAGAATTGTTTAATATAGTCATAGAGAGCTGCCAAAACATTCACATTGATTTATAAAGTAAAAAAGGTTTCAGATTGAACCAGCATACATAACATCAAGTGTTAAACTCTGTTTGATATCTTCATGTCAAGAGCAAGTTAACATCTCTAATCACACCTTCCATTGCGCGAATTCTTCGGACTTTAACAAGAAAGAGCTAGCGTTTCGATGTCCGCCGCCTCCAAATTTCTAAAAGAAGATTCTCAAAAGAAGTTAGATACAAGTCCAACTACAATAATATATCGCTTGGAGTTGTGTTATTTTGACTGACAAATTTGAATAGTTAACACAGTTTAAATACATTGCTAATTATAATTAATATTTAGTGGATGGTTAATGAATACAACAAGATATCATGGTTAATGGATATTATGTATATTTAAATACCTAAAAATCATGTATATTTTAACACAATTAGATAGTTAATGGATATCATGTATATTTGAACACCTGAAAGTCGCAGTTAATAAAGATCAAAACTGTGGTTAATCACGTTTAGTTGATGGTTAATGAGTTGCGACTTGTGATACCTTGTTATATTTTATTAATCATTCACTAAACATAATTAACCACATATTTGAACTATGTTAACCATCCAGATTGTTGTCAAAATTTGCCAAAATATCATTTCTCTATCATATGTTAACTAAGTCACATATAAAATGCAATTAGCAAAAGGAACAACCTGAGAGATGGGAGTTGTATCTTCATTGTCCAAACTCCTCAGACTTATTTTTAGCTTCTGGTCATTTTCAAGCTCTGGAACATTATATACAACAGCTCCAATACCCCTAAAAGATAGGAAAAAAAATCATTAAAAAGTGTATAGAAAAGAAAACAGCAAACTGGTTTGCATAGATTCTTTGTCAATGCAAGATAATGAGATATATATAAACTTGTAAAAATAAGTATCAAATCACCAAGTTAAAAAATAGTTTTGGCAGGAAATTTCATGTTTTGAGTTCCATCAATATGGTATATAAAATTTCGACAAGGGGTATGACAAAACTGGATCCGGATATAGCGAAAAATATAATGAACCGCCCGACACCAGCAATCATAGCATATCCTAGTGTATCTATAGAGGCCTTCAACTTTTCTTGTGCAGCAATGTTTGCAAATTAGAATTTTTACATTTTCAGCCTGCTGACTTATCTCCATGATTTCTTCAACATTATCACTTATAGTGCTGAACATAGCAATGGTAGGGAACACAGGGAGGGTTACTGAAGAAGTTCAATCGGCAACTGACCAGTCCTCACTCTTACTAATTTGTGCATCTTCCTATTCAATCTTTTCAATTTCTTCCCTTACCTTTGCAATCTTGTTCTGATGTTCTTAAGTCTTTTGCACCAAATCATTATGGTTCTTCGAAATTTCTACTTATCTGGTTAGTGTTGTAAAATAGCGACTCTATATTGCTATTGTGTAGTGGAATCCAGACAAATTACTATATTTCTACGATACGCTATTTAGTACAAAGTGTTGTCAAATGACGACTATTGTTGTTCTATAGCATTGTAGTATAGCGGAATTTGAACAATTCACACTATTTTCCGTAATTTGTGATTGACAACACTGCTCCCTGTACAAGAAGCAATTTCTCACTCTCGTCCTTCAACATTTACAGTTCTAATTCAGCTTCCTCATTCCCATCCCAAACTAGCCCTGATCGAAATTGCACTCGGATAAATATAGTTTGATTGGCCCTTTATATAAGATTCACCATGTCATGCTGAATTTGCGCTACTCCCACTTAGGAACCAAATGACAGTGTAACTTCTCAAAGCATTCATACACTCTAGATCTTCCTCTCTAACTAAATATTTCAAGTAACTAAAGTTGTCTAATCCAAACCGTTACAGTTACTTGCTGTTAAAGGGAAGAAAAATGCAGGAAAAGTGTTGTATCCATATGAACAAGAAAACAAAATAAACAAACCTCAATTTCAATTTCTGGCTTTTAGTAGCTAACTGATGTCCTAGTTCACTCCTTAACTCTGAAAGAGCAGCATCTGCATTAACAGCCTACAAGCACAAATAGTTGAAAGCAACAAGATATTTTTTTATTAGTTACCTCTTTCTAATTACAAAAAGGTTTAAAACCCATGACAAAGGCTCGATCTATGAGTATACAAGAAAATCTAGATTTTGTATCTAAAAAAGGAGGTGTGACGAGGACAAGCATACAATATTGTAACACAAATTATTTAGAAGTTGAAATCAGTGTTATCAATCGCTGATCACGGAAAACAGCATTTTGTTCAAAGTCTGCTATGCTACCGTGATATAACACCACTATTTGGCAACACTTTGTGCCAAATAGCGTATCGCAACACAAAAGCAATTTGTTCGAATTCCGATATGCTATAGCATTATAGTGAGCCTACAGCTGCTATATGACAACATTAGATGAAATTAATTGAATTTCAGAAGGATGGCCATGACAAACGGGGCTACAAAAGCAAGGCATAGAAGGAAATAGAAAGAGATTTAAAGAAGGAGATATCAGCCATACCAGGCAGCGACCATATGCACCGTTCCCAAGAGCGATTTCATATGATTTGCTGAGACAATCATCAATTAATTTTTGCTTATGTGACAAGCTCACCATGCCTTGACTAATAACAGAATCCAAGTCCAATGAAAGCAACTGCCATATTAAGAAAAATATCAGTTAACTCAAGTATCTAATAATGTATTTGGATACACGGCGGCCACATTCAAACGTGACAGGCGCGGACGTGGATTTGACAAAACAGTCATACAAAAGAAAAAGCATAAAATTTGGAAGGAAATGCAACACAAATCAAGTTACCTGGTCAAACAAGGAAGGGTTTATCCGAGCATCGAATTCAATGTTCAAATCCTTTAAACCGCTGCTAAAAGCTTTGCTATTCTGGAGTCTCCACCTCCAAAGGTCCACATCTTCAATGTACTTAAAAAGTTGCCTCGCACGCTCGAATTCACCGAGCACTGAAGGTTGGTTCACCACAACACCAACATCGGGATTCACAAGTTTTTCTTTGAAGTAATCAAAAGCAATAGTAGCCCCACTTCTCTCCATGTCAATAACCTTAATCACATTCTCACCAAGTGAAGTATCACTACTAAGGCTCTCAAGTGCAGTTTTGTGATGGTCCAAAACAATCACTCTAGACACAACAAAACAACCTCAGTTGATGCTAACAAGAATTCCTCAATTCTTAAATAATCTTTTTTAAAACTTTAATTCTTAAATAATCCCAACTAATATATCAGTTTTTGCTTTAAGTCTCTACTAAAAAATTGTCTTATTTGAGCTTACCTACTAGCATAAGTACTTGCGAGGTTGTTTGGGAGAGCTTATGGAAGCAATTTTGACATGTCCACAATCTGTTTTTAGCTTATTTCCATAAACACTTTTGAATATCTTATCAAAACAACTTATATGATAAGCGCTTATGCTATAAGTGTTTAATTAAACTGTTTATCCAAATAGTTAGTCCCCATAACATTTGTTCAGGTTGCTTACATATAATATGTGAACCATAAGCACTACTAGTGTTTTAAATAAAGGTCCACAATTGAGGTTGTATCAAACACATTTGACCTCAATTCAATTCTCTGCAATATCAAAGATGGCGAGTGATTGCAACCATTACCACGACCACTATTTACCGATACGGACTAATTTGTACAAAAAATATTACAAGGATCAAAGTGAAAATTTCTATATTTTTCAGGGACTAAAATCAAAATAAAGTTACATGGAGACACAAGACAAAGAAACTTAAACCTAAAATTTAAACAAAATAAAACAATGCAGCATGAAGAAACAAGGAAAGTGGAAAAGAAAGTACCTTGGAACTTTGGTTGAGATTTCCTGAACAAATCCAGGTGGCCCAACAAAATCAAGAAGATAAAGATCACTAATTTCACTCAATGGAAGGTCTTCAACTCTGAAAAGGGTAACAGAAAACAACAACCTCAAGTGAGTAAATAATTAAAAACAGTTTTTTCACATTAAAAAAAAATGAGATGATGATAACAATGATGAACGATAAGAGAGTGAAAGGGTAAATAAGTGTAACCTGAGAGGATTATAGACAGTATTGGGAAAAAAGAGAGGAGAGACTAAGGAAGTGGCTTTGAAGTAAAGATGTGCGGCGAGAGCGGAAAAAACACCATCAGGACAAGGGTAGTGATAAAGTATAGCAGCTGAATTCTCAATCTTCTTCATCTTTGTTCTTAGTTGTTACATTACACCAACGAGGCATATATACTAGGTTGTTCTTCATGCCCGATTTCCATGTTTGAAAAAATTAAAGATAATTCATTCATGGAAACCGACATATTCATGTTTATATATCTATCCAAAAACGTGTATATAGTTAGGCATTTTTTAATGATAGGAATTCCGAGTCAATTTTTTAAATACAATAATTATATTAAAATATTAATAATTATTAAATTAATTTTTTTAAGTGATAATAAAAACATTTATTTTTTTCTTTTCTAAAATTTCCATTTTGATCAGACTAGACCAAGTCTAATTCAATTTTAGGGTTACTGATCGTGATGACCAGACCTAACTGAAACGACCGCAAGACGAAATTCCAGCTAAATTCTCCCACATTGATTTCTATTCAATGTTCTTGTTTCTCTTTGTGTTGGGACTCTCCCCCTATATCAAGAGTACCTTTGGCACTGACAAAGTATTCCATTTACAAGAATTTCAAAGTTTCATCCAAATAATCTAGTTACAATATACAAGTAATTACATTACATAGTGATTTTAAAATGTGTTTTACAAGGTGTTTAGTTCATATTAAACCGAAAAAAAAATAGCAGTTTATCCCAAAAAAAAAGGGAAAAATAAACACTTCTCAACTATTGTCGGCACTTCACATGTCCGTTGCATATATTGTACTCAAATTAAATAAGAGAATGGTTAGAAACAAGTATTTTTCGACATCCGGTCTACCATTCACTCTTTTATTAATAAAATCAATGTAAACTTTACCAATAAATCGGTTTTGAGGGGTTGTGTTGAGCTTGACCTTAATTCTAAAATAGTGTTAAAGCCTATTCAAAATTGAAATATATAGTGAACAATGAGATAAAATGTGATAAAATATTTATAAATAGTAAAGGTCGTGTAAAATTTAACCCAAATTCTAATTCCTTATTAGAACGTACTAACAAATGTAGAAGTAAACAGTCCAAAAAAAGCGTGGGACAAACCTATGTTCGCATCTCATCAAATAAGTCCAAAAAAAGCGTGGGACAAACCTATGTTCGCATCTCATCAAATAAAACTAGTGTTGGCTGACGTGGCAGAAGAATAACAGAAAGCGAAGGCAAGCAAGCAGTTAAGAGAAGAAGCAAACAATCACATCGCAACACTTTCACTGTGAAATCGAAATTTAAGATTTCAGAGACACCGAATTTTCATTCGCATAAGCACTTTTCCACCGCGATTTCCAATTCCTCTCCTCCTCAATGCCCTCACTTTCCCTTCTTCTCACCCTCTTCACCCTCTCGCTTATAATCACTTCTTTCTCCGAAAGGTAAAATTGCACAAATACCCTTCCCTTATTTATCTCTAATTAAATTTTTTAATTATTTTTTAACATTAAATATTTGTTAATTTTGCATTAGCAGCAGGAAAGAATTAAGGAACAAACATGAAAGTGTGTTACGGCAATTACATCATTCTGTTTATTATTCCAACAGAATTGATCCTTCAAATGTTGTCCAAATCTCTTGGCAACCAAGGTCAGGTACTTTCTTCAATTTTCCCTTAATAATTCCTTTATGATTTTGTTAATTACCCCTTAAAACACATGCAATTCTTCAATTATCTATGTTTTTAATTTGTTTGTTTATTAAGGAGATGTAAATCATAGAATTCAAGCTGGATGGTTGAAAATTGAAATGGAGGAGTGCCTCGGGTGTTTTATGTGATAAAAAAGTGTTACTCAAATTGAAGGGGAAATTCTATGTAACACCGACAATGTTATATGGGACGGAGTGTTGAGTAGTAAAAAACCAACATGAGGATAAAATAAGTGTAGCATAGATGAAAATGTTGCGTTGGATGTGTCGAAAGACTAGATGAGATAGGGTTATGAATGACAACATTAGAGAGAAAGTTGGGATAGCATCTATAGTAGAAAAGATGGTAGAAACTCGGCTTAGGTGGTTTGGGCATGTGGATAGGAGACATGTAGATTCTGTAGTGAGGAAAGTAGATCAAATGGAGGATAGTCAAATAGTTATAGGCAGGGGAAGACCTAGGAAAACTATAAGGGAAACTATTAGAAAATACCTAGAGATGAATGAGCTGGAATGAGATATGTTATATGATAGAACGCTATGGCGTCGTTTGATCCATGTAGCCGACCCTGCATAGTGGGAAAAGGTTTGGCTGTTGTTGTTGATTGTTGAGTAAATATATAAATTAGTACTTAAAATTGTGAGCATCTTTCAAACTAGTCCAAAGTGACAAATACATCTGTGAAATTGTAACACAATCAAAATGGTCCATCTGCTAACATATGCTATTAGAGGTTATGAAATGATACATTAAATGAACACATGGTTTATGGGTTTTAATTTGGGGTTTTTTGGGTTTTCAATTTAGGGATTTTTAGGTTTTGCTGGTGAAGATGTTGATTATTGAAAGTATGTGTTGTTGGAAGGGGTGATTGGTGGATTGAATCTTTTATTTTTTTGGGTTAAAGATGAAGAGGGAAGATGGAAGAAGATGAAGATTGTTACAGTTCATTTTTTTTTGGTCTTGCTTTTAGTTATTCAGACTTTGATGTTTTGTTGTTCCTTTTTCTGTAGGGTCTTTCTATACAAAGGCTTTTTGTCAGATAAGGAGTGTGACTACCTCATTGCTTTGGTATGTTGCAGTCTCATTGGTTTGAATTTTATGTATTTCTTTTTTTCACTGATAATTATAAAAATGTCATCCTATATATCTACTATAGAGAGTTTCATTGAAATATTGTATAACTGTAAATTAGTTTTATACTGTCATCTAATAGAAGTCCTTCATTTTTCTATATCATATTATCATTTCTAAAATACAGTTAAAAATATGGAGTGATGCGGTAAAATAGTAAATTTTCATTGGAAGTCATTGTAAAACTGATTTACACAGATGGGGCATATTCTTTAAATCTTTTGTTTCAAGACTTGTTTCTAAATATATTATGTCACCATTGCCTATATAAGTCTTAAAAAACTAGTGAAAAAAAAAACAGTGAATTTTATGTAGTTATTGTTGAAAGTATAATTTTTTTTCTCAAATAAAAACGGCACTTGTGTATTGAATTTGACTATTGTTTTTGCTAAGGCACATGATGTAAGAGAAAAATCATCAGGAAATGGTGGCCATTCAGAGGAAGATGAAACTTCATTGGATATGAATGTGAGTCTGAACTTTTTCTATTACATACTTTGGATGAACTAGGCACTAATAAATTAGGTTATGTTCAGTGTTCAACTTCATAGTTATAGTTTAGACAATGCTTTTAAAGTTGTTTGCATGTGGAGAACTTTTTTTTTTTGGTTGTTCTGATGTTGTTCATTGTTTTTACTGGTGTGAAGTGTTTCTGAATGATATATAGTGTAGAACATTTATCCGAATGTTATTTCAAAGATAATCAGAGAGTACACTCACTAAACTGTTTAAATAGATTATGATATACCTTGTTGGGGTCATTTACTTTGTGAAAACATTTTTTTGTTTTTATTTTCTAGAATTTGTGTTAATTTTACTCATTAATAAGGAAGTAAGAGACTTTTGAAGTGAATAATTGTCTATATGTTTAGAAACAATGAAAATGTCAAAAAACTGTTTCTATTATTTCCAGAAATGCATCTTCGTATACTAACATTTCATCTTATCTCCATGACAATAGTTCACTTCAAGAGCTGCTCATCAAGGTAAAATGAACACACATTTTAGAAAATAAAAACAGGAAATGTTTTCACAAAACGGTCCCTTTGTTAATACATCTGCTAGCTTATGTCCAGAAGGTATGTAGGTTGGAGTTATCAATCCGCTATCTATGTTATCTTTAAAGAAATGTTTGTTTATCTCAATGTGTTTTGTCCTGTCATGTTGAACAAGATTATGAGCAATACTAATGGCCGATTTATTGTCACAAAATAGCTTCATAAGGCCTTCACACTATATCAGCAAATCTTATAGCACAATTTTCATCCACAATAGCTCATGAATTTTCTTGTGCCATAGCTCTAAATTTTGACGCTTGACTGAGCCATTGTACTTTGTTTCTTACTCCTCCAAGTAACAATGTTCCCACACGAGAAAGTACAATAGCCTGAAGTAGATCTTTTTTGTTTCACTGAATCTGCATAATAAACATCAGTATACATCTCCATAATAGACTTCCACCTCTTTTAAGCAAGAGTCCTCTCTCCGGACTGACTTTGATATCTATGAAATAATGGAGATTCTTTTCATCAACGTTTCTTGATTACTAATCTTGAAAACTTGTAGTCATTTTTGAGATCATCTTATCACTGTGATAAGCAAGGATTTAAAAAACTCACTTGCAACCACAATTATGGCCACAATGTCAAAGTTTTTTTATGTTTCTTCAACCATATCATTGTGGTCGCATCAGTCATATTTGGCTATAATTTTATGAAATATAAATGATCACAACCTGACCATGATCACAATTTTAAAAATTGATATAAAATGCTTGACCTTGAACAGTTTATTTCTATTATAATTTATAGGCATCATGTTATGAACATTGTTATGATGATATTCTACACTTTTTTTTTTCTAGGATGATATTGTCAAGAGGATTGAAGAAAGACTTTCAGTTTGGACATTCCTTCCTAAAGGTATCTATTTGATCAACCACACCAACATTTGCCTGTCTTCCTATTCTCTGTGATACAAAGTCTAATAATTTATATCGGTCTTGTTTGGCGATATTCATTTCCACTAGAGAACAGCAACCCTTTACACATAATGCATTATCGGCTTGAAAAGGATAGACAGAACATAGATTATTTCACAAACAAAACCAAACTGGATTCAAATAGACCTTTGATGGCAACTATTGTTCTATATCTCTCAAATTCTACTCAAGGGGGTCAAGTTTTGTTTCCTGAATCAGTGGTAAGGCCATTCATGTTTGTCTTGTGTACTACTATTTATTCCTAAATATAAGCATCTTTTGGAAACCAGGTTTGTTACATTTATTATTATTTTTTATATATACTCTACTGCAAAGTATTTTGACAGAAGAAAAATAAAAATTGAACACATCTATATACAAATGATACTTTAAGAACATTCAAACATAAAATGGACACATTAATTTAACTATTTATTTTTCTTAATATGGATTTAAAGGAGATGCACTATTAATAACTTGTCACGTCAACAAAAATATTATATAATTGCCTTTGATTTAAAAACTGTATAATATAATGTGGCAACTTGAATGATTATGATTGGACGGCAGTATAAAGTTTTACACCGTCAGTGCAATGCCTTTAAACTCTTCTTAATATATCTGTAAAAAAAATTTAAAGGTGCTTATAAATAGAGACAGATGTATTATTTATCTCTTTACCTTGGTTTGGACCTCTCTTTACTATTTAATCATATTGGATGTATTCCACAGCCTAAGAGTAGCAGTTGGTCAAATTGCGGAAATAGTAGCGATATTCTCCGACCGGTAAAAGGGAATGCGATTCTGTTTTTCTCTCTTAACCTAAATGCATCTCCTGACAAGACTAGCTTCCATGCTAGATGCCCTGTTCTTAAAGGGGATATGTGGTCTGCAATAAAATTCTTCTATGCAAGACCTATCAGTGGAGGGAAAGTCTCAGCCACACCAGATGTTGAGGAATGTACTGATGAGGATGATAATTGTTCAGCTTGGGCTGCATTGGGAGAATGTCAACGAAATCCAGTCTACATGATTGGATCTCCTGATTATTATGGTACATGTAGGAAAAGTTGTAATGCTTGTTGATCAGAAGCTATGTAGCACCGACACGTGTTGGTGTCTGACACTGACATGACACCGATACTTTGACTACATTTAATTAATTCATTTTTTCAAGTTATACCCACCGTCGACGTGCCAGTGTTGTGTGTGTGTCAGTATTCGTGCCAGTGTTGTGTGTGTGTCAGTATTCGTACTTCTTAGATCAGAAGTTGGTTTTCCTCAAAAATTATGCTATGTTTGCTTTTCAAATTGATTAGAGAATTGAAAGATTTAGCAGAGTGAATTAACTATTATTCTTAGGATGCTCTTTAGCATCTATGATTTAATGGAGTTGTGCATTTCTCAGAAGTCGTGTTAAGACCTTCTCAACTTCATAACAAAAGGTACTCAATATTGTATTAGGATTGACACGATTAGATTTTCAATTTGATGGACTGTTGTTGTAAAGATTAATAACGTGTTAGATGCACTGTTGTTGTAAAGATTAATAACGTGTTAGATGCACTATTTAGTATTCAAATATAACCAACACTGATAAGATCTAGGAAAAGGGGTTATTCTACCCGAAGTGCCACTTGTAAAAATATCACAATATTATACACAGTAATATCAATATCAATCTCATTTTGAGATTAGACAGTTTAGATTATACAATTAAAAAAATTTATTGTAAACAATTTCGACCATTGATTAAAGTTCGAGCAGTTTAAATTTGTAACTGCATGACACAATTACAACATAGCTACAACATAGAATTTATTTTCGATTCAAATCTAGAGTTGCTAATATCTATTATTTGATGACTCTTTCAACATAATTGTTTTTTATAGGATGAGACTTATGGGTTCAACCAAAAAAACATGTTACATTGAGAGGTGTAACATTAGTGTAATTTGATCATTTAAAGGGTATTATAGTAAAAATTATATTATCTTATCCAATGTATATACATATCAAATAAGGTGTGTAAGGTTGTGTAATGTACTTGTTGTTTTGTAAATCAAACCACTCCCTCAATTTAACAACCTGATTTTCATTAATTTGAACATACACCGTGTTTAGAATTTAGAATTTAGTATCTCATTTTTGAAGGCCCAATTTATAGCCCAGCCCATATAAACAACAACGTTACTGTTTGTCTCAGTTTTGGTTGCATTGCAGAGGAAAAATGGTTACTCTTTCTTCTGCTACTTCTATGGCTACCATTGTTATTGGAATAGCTTCTCTTCCTCTACCTTCATTACCCTCAACAAATTCAAACACTTTCACTCTCAACCATAAAATTAAGACCCAAAAACATAAACTTTATCTGAATTGTTCACAAACCAACAACACAACAACCTTATTTCCTTCTACCTTATCATTATCATCATCACTCAGAAACAAAAGTAGTTGTTCTGTGTTGGCTTGTCTCCCTTCATCTTCTAGTTCTCCTTCAACTAAGCTGTATGTTAGTGGTTAGTTACTTTTACCCTTTTATTATTTTTTATCATTTAATTAATCTAGAATTTGGATATAATTGATAAAGATTGAAACTTTTTGTTTCTTGCTTTCATGGTGGGTCTTGCCCCATTTGGGTGGTGGTGGTTTTGATTAATATCAACTATTCAACTTTTTTATACAAATGGGAAATTTTGGAGAGGGCATTTGGGTAAACTACCATTTTAGTGGCCTAAAGTGTAGAACATTGTCATTTTGGTCCTAAATAAGTCAAATACACAAATTAGTTTTCGATTAATCAAAATGCTAGTCAGTTTAGCTTGCGTCGATATAACTATTAGACAGTATTTATTTTGACATTTCGAAGACCAATTTGAGTTTTTGACTGAGTTAGAAACTAAAGTGACAAGGCCCTACAGTTTCAAGAACTAAAATGATGGTTTATTTTTATTTTTCTTTTAGAAATGGACTAATTTAATTGTAGTAATTTAGATGTTAGAAACCTTTAGAATTTTCTTCAGTGGCTGAAATGGTATTGCCCTGTTTGCTTGGTAGCTTAGATTAGGAGGAAAGTGATTTTGTGATGGTCTTGATTTGAAGAGTAGAAGGGAAAAGCTAGTATTTTGGCTTGGATTATAGTGAATTCCATTTTGGACATAGTTCAGTTCTAGTAAATTAAAGCAGTGTTATTTGGACACAAATTTGTGGACACCGTACAAAAATATAAGTAGATAAGTGTGTGTAGAAACCAAGACACAAACTGAGAAGAGAGAAAAAATTACTAAAAAATTAAAACCATATTTTTATATGGTGTCCGACATCAATTATGATGGCCAAATATCTTTTTCCGATTCTTGGACCGTTGGTTGTAAGGCCAACACTGGTACACTCTGGAGTCGACCTAGTGCTCCTAGGTTCGATTCCGAGGGTGTCAATAAAATGGTCGGCCAACGACAACCACATACCACGATATTGATTAATCCGTAGTTGAAAGCTTTGAGATACATTGGATCTTGAATAAAAAAGGCAAGACGTACTTTAACTTAATTTAAAATTTCAAATAGGTTCTTTGTCTTTTTCGTGTGAAATTAGTCGCATATCTGTAAAAATGATTACATCGTTGAACCAACTTTGATTCTCAGTCCACTTCTTATAAATTTGTGTACTTGGTTATTGAATGATATACTATGAAGAATGTTTCACCATAATTAGACCCTCATTGACAACAACGAGGTCACAGTCTTAGATGAAAACTAAAAATTGATGGATTAGATATTACAACAGTTATTATACTGAAGTTTAGATGTTATCTTAATGAATTGGATATGTAATCTACCTGTTTGAATAGTCAAGTAAGACTTTTGGTAACATATATAGATGAAAAATGAAGTTTGGTCCAACATAAGCTTCAATTTATTGCTTCTAAAATTCACGTCAATTATAGCATCGGGACGCGGAATCCTTTAAATGGACGCAGAACCAAACACTATGATAGCCTATTCTTTTAGGATTGGAACTTGTTTTGGATTTCTTTTGATATTTGAGTGTCTATATGCATATTTTTGACCATTAACTTAACACATGTTATTTCATGTTTCTTTAAGGGCTATCATTTCGAACAACTGAAGAGGGCTTGCGAAATGCATTTAAGAATTTCGGTCAACTTGTAGAAGGTAAGAACATAAGATTTTGACGTGTTCCTCTTTGTGTCTATATTGTAATTTGATTACAATTCAAAATTTAAGGTTTATTAAACATCAATCATAATTTGTTGGTAACTTTTTTCATTTATGAAGTATTCATTTAACTATGAACAGTCAATCTGGTGATGGATAAAGTTGCGAATAGACCAAGAGGGTTCGCTTTCCTTCGTTATGAAACAGAAGAGGAATCGAAGAAGGCTATTGAGGGTATGCATGGAAAGGTATGATTTTGATGTTTCTTCTTGTGGTGTTTTTATGACAAGAGTGGACTGTTAGAATGAGGAAGTATATTATCATGGTTATATCTATGATGCAAATTAATTAAGAAATTAATCATAGTTGTGAAAATGTGTAACTCTCAGTGAAGCTTGGGGCAATCAATTACTTTCAACATTGTGCAATACTGTTTACTTTGATAGTTCAAATGATCAATAGAAAACTTCCCTTAAACTTGTCTTGAAATTTTATGCACCTTGAGATTTTGTTTAAAAGTGCACCTCTGAGGTGCCATCATATCAGCACTAATTCACCTTCCGACTGAACTCTGCATTACTGAAATCCTATTCTCCAGAAGGTTTAAACCAAAAAGTGCATTTCTAAACAATAAGTACTGTCTGAAAGTGCACTTCCAAGTTCCAAAAACATGAGGTTTTCTTAGAATCGGGTTTGAGTGCAGTCATAGACCTTGTACAATCATGCAGTCAGGGATCCGTGACCGTTTGATCGAGAGTGGACGGTCCAAAATTCAAAGTTGGTAATTTTAGTTTAAAAAAAAAATCAAAATATATCTTTTTCTCAATTGTTCGATCTCAATCAGACAATCACACGCAGATTGCCTGACTGCACTATTATGAGATTGCCCAGAATCCAAATTCCTTTTTTAGTAGTGAGGATGGCGAAAAATGAATATCCTTAGAATACAGTATTATCTTGATGTTCTAAGGCTTCCAATTTGAATATTTTTGTTCCTTTTTTTTTCCTTCATAATTACTACAGTACTACATTTAGTTAGTATGGTTATGATTTTAAGCTATGTTTGACAAGTTTGGAAACACTTTTGCAGTTCTTGGATGGTAGGGTCATATTTGTGGAAGTTGCCAAACCAAGATCAGATATACGGCGGAGATTCAACCAAAACACTTTGTAGTAATAATAAAGTTCCATACTACATTACATTATATATCTTCATCTTGGCAATGTAATATGCAGAATCACAGTAGAACTTGTGTTAATACTTTCTGCATTGTACCATGACACTATATATGATGGTTCTCTCCATAAGATAGTAACATTGTTTTTATTAATTTATTATTAGGAAACATAATGTATAATAGAAGTGGACTACAATCTTTTCGTACCAAATTCAACTAGGAAGAAACAATGTTTATAATAATAATAATTGAGAAATTTTAATACGGAACAGGTCTTTCATAGATTAGTACTTTAAAAATGTTTAAAATTAAAAATGTTTAAAATTTCAACTACTATAGGCATCGTTTGTTACAAGTGTTGATAAAAAAAATATATATCTATATCTCGTATTAAATCCAACATTAATTAGATTGTCGTAATAAATCATTACTTCTAAAAAGTATTGTCGAATATCTAAAAAGTATTGTCGAATATCGTTAAAACTTACCGATAAAAATAATTAGATTCAGAAGAAAATCCAGGTATTTAAGTTTGTGAGATTATGTTCTGTGACATGGTTTGCTTGTCCATGCTTCCTTTATGTGCCTCAATCATTGATCCAATCATGCAACTATAAAGACATACACAGATTCCAAAAATGGAGGAAAAAAAAAAGAATATATAGAAATTAACAAAAGATTTGCTGGCATATGTCCCTATTTGGTTAAACTGTAAAATGATACAGCAGAAGAATTTATAGGACATCAAAGTGGAAGAAGGTATTACAAAAGATCAAGATCATGTAGAAAACATTGCAAAAAGAATTGATAATCAAATACTTGACAATTAGATCACAGCTACCTAAATCAGTTCCTTATTTCTCAGGAAGTTTTTTTTAACAAACACAATGAAACCATGTAAACAAAAAATTGGAATAGAAAGCTATTATGAACGGAATTGGATTTCCTGCAGTTATGCATGCATGATGATGTAACCGACTTAAGTTGTCTGAATTCGTATCAACGGTCGAGATCATTTTAATTGACACAGTTTTCGATCTAAACCGTCTGATCTACGATTAATGATTGAGATTAATAACTGCACAAAATTTTGTGAGTGAACTTCTTATTGATGCAGTTTTAGATCTAAACCGTCTGATATCAGATTAATGACTGAGATTAACAACTGCGCAAAATTTCGTGAGTGAACTTCTTACTGCAGGGAATCTGGGTCCATTATGAACAAACACGAGCTCTTTGTCCCTCTCTCTCATCAAAAGCAACAATCAAAGAATTTTCATCTCTTTCAGCTAAACATCTTTTATATGGTACAAACCCTCTTCCTGATTTCTGATGATGTTTTTGAGTTTGAGAATCAACAGTATTATCACAAACTGATTCAGTATTAGAACCAGTGCAAGAACTTTCTTCTTCTCTTGTTCTTACCTTCAAAAATGGCCTAAGTGGCACAGGATTAAGAATCTGATGATTGCAGCATGGCTTCAGGTTGACAGCCGGAAGGCCTTGGTACAAACTCCACCTCGATACATCAGCTGCACACTCGCTGACGCACGGATTCACATTCAGGTTCTCCATACCACTACACATGGTTAGCGATAATTGTGTTTCGAGTTGCCCTGATATCCCTTCTTGACCAACTTTCTCATTCTCAACATTGTTCGTTCCATCGTCGGATTTGATAGTTATCGGCTTAGTATTATCATCATCATCATCTTCCTTCATCGGTTTCTGATTATCAATCATGGAGACTGTTCTACCAAACAGCTTGATACAAGTGATGTGTTGTTTATTCACAGCATCTTCTTTGAAACATTGAGTTTCTTGAGAGGAACTAATCTCGGACTTCTGCGATAACACGGGAGAATTTCAAAATCAGTAAAACCATAACTGTGAAAGACTAAATGCATGTTTGTTTTCCCGTCTACATTAACAAAAATAGTAATTAAATAGTTGATGTATTTGATCTTAAATTAATATCAGATACATTAACTTTTCAATTATCATTGTCACTTATATTTCATTCTGGAGGGAGTAGTATATCGGCGTGTTCGTTTCAATGCACGGTTAACAGTTTCCCACCTTGAAAACAAACATATAGTAAGGGTTCTATGAACTATGAAGATATATTGTAGAATATCATGAAGTTTACCATACCATGCAAGTAAGTGGCTTTGAGTCGGTAGATAAAGGAACTGCGGCTAGAGATTCTTTCTCTCCCTCCTCGGATGGTTTGGATGTCATGCAATCATTTTCTTTTTCAACAAGCGCCAAGTTGACCAGGTGATTCTCGGTGGTGCAAGAATTTGGAGAAAGGCATCTGTTAGTCTGCTCAGAAAATGTTGCCGACCCAAATGCTTCGGAAGCAAATGCAGATAGTACAGAGGTTGGAGATTGAGTGTCATTTTCTGCAACTGACAGATTAACTGATGGAGATGTTTCTGATTTGTTTGGAACAGGCTGTACTTTGATAGAGTCAACTGATTTGCGGGGGTATGGATGGAGGGGTTTTCTCTTAGGCCGAGGAGGAGGTATGACGATCGGTTGAATAGAACTTTCAGCACTGCCATCGGGTTCGCGCACAACCTGTAACCAAGTAGATATTACGATACATGGAATGTTGAAACTTGAAATAGAATAATACATCTCCGCTTTTATTATGTTATTAAAGTGCCAATTATCATAATCCTAGAAGGATTTAATTGATATACACCGACATCGTAAAGATTTTTAACATTGTCAATCGATCACAGTTGTTCGATCAATAAAAATATTTGATTTTAATAATACATACTTCAAAAGTCAAACAGACAAATTATGATTAGTTTGACAATGTGAAAAGTTTTACACTGACACTGTATCAAAATTAATCTCTTTCTTGAAAGTCCAATTAAAATCAACTCTATGTTTGTAACCTTCAGTTTAGAGACATGAATTATGTACTGAAAATTAAAATATTAACCTTAGAGAAAAACTTTTGAGCATGGCTTCGAATCTGAACTGCGGTTTTGGTTCCTATGTGTTCTGCATGAAGATTAAGAGGACTTTATCTAACTTGAAGAAATGGAAAATCATTTAATGTAAAATTAGTTCAACCAATATAGTACATAAATTTTACCTTCAATTTGACGCCAGCCACGGCCATACAATTTCAAAGCATCGACGAACTTTTGATGCTCTTTGTCAGTCCACTTCTCCCTTTGTTTAGTGATGGTATACGGTTTCCTCACCTGTTTAAAATCGAAACAAGTTTCCGAACAAAACGTTAAATTGGAACAAAAGGGTAGTTCTTCAATTGGAAAAACAATATTTCAAAATGGATTATGGAAAGTAAAATTACCTTGGGAGTAAGGTTGTTTCCATTTCCAACAGAAGGTGTATCCTGCGATTTCGCAACATTTTCCGACTGTTCTCCACCTTTGGAATGACACTTACTTTCTGTCTCGATTATAGTCGATTTTGTGCCTTCTACTTGGTTCTACATTCAAAAATAACTAATGAATTAAAAACTGTTCAACAAAAAAAAAAAAAAAACCAAAAAACAAAAGACAAAGAGAGGGACTAATTTCATGATGAAAGAAATTGATGCTCACTAGAATATGTTTCGATATAAGAAATAAAGTCACTGGATGAATTCATATTGAAACCCTCTTTTACTATGAAAAGAGAAGAAAAGTCTCCGGAAGAGTGGAGGATTGAATGTAAGACGGATGAAACCTGCTTCCAACCAAGCAGCACCATGTTAAATAGACCTAAGCTTAATCGCCATCCCTTTCAAATCTCACATGCTAACTCATGCAAATACACTCACAAAAACCAAAATATGCAGTGATATTTCAGTAAGAACACTATGTCAAATAATGTTATACATGAAAATTATCAACTGAGGTGTTTACAAGGTTCAATGTTACATCTTCTTCGTAACCTCACTCCAACATTCGAGGGGAGTTACACAGAACCAAAAGATATACTCCATCTGGAATGAAATATAAACAAAAATGGCATATGAAAAGTTGTTGTATTTGGTCTGAAAATTTAGAGTACAACTTTTTAGATGCCATTTTTGCTTATATAGATTGATCTAATTGAGCTATCTTTCCCCACATAAGAATAAGGATAAATCTTAGGTCAAGTTCGTCATATTCTTCACTAAAAAAATGCAAAAAATACTGAAAATATCTAATAAAAAGATACATCCTCGAAAAATAGGTGAAAGTAGTTGGTGATTATATTATCCTATTATTAGTGAAGAACACGGCGAACTTAACTAAATCAACTTGAATAAGTTTTATCCTAAGAATAAAATCTCACAACATCACTAGAAGTATGAATCAAATTGACCTGATTGAGCATAGTACTAAGCTGTACTCTAAACAATAAGAAACACATACAAAATGATTGAGCAGAAAACATCAACTTCATTTTTTATACAACGGCTAATGTTAGTAATTAGTATTAGAAAATTTCAGCTTCTTAACCTTATATGCTGATCAAGTTATAACTCAACTACCATGTCAATTTGTCATTTCAGAATCTAACTAATGAATCCATTCAGAAACCTTCCAATTCATTCTCAATACAACTTTTTTAGCTCTCCTATGGAATTTGCATACTCTACACACACAACACATAGCTTCTAAAACACATATTTTGGTTTAAACCATCTAGTTCCCAAGGAATGGGACCCTACTAATCTAGAATTCTGCCGAAAGATAAGTAAAGTCTGACAAAAATTGTTTAAGCTAGAACGCTTCTAAAACACATGTTTCTTCACAAAAAAGAACAAACTCAAATAAATACTCTACAAACAAAAAATCAATACATAAAATTCAGCAAAAAAAAAATCACTAGATAAAAATCAACCTTGTTTTTTTTCTTTCAAACAATGAAATTATAAGATTAAAAACATAAAAGGGTATTCAAAAAAGGTTGAAGTTTGAACTTTTCCTTGTTATATACCTTAATCTCCATTGTAGCAAAATCAGAGTCAAAGTCCAGAACACCCTAATCTTCACTGCCACCAATAAAAAATAACCAAAATTAAAAGTGAATCTTAAATCTTTAAGCAAAATAAAAAGAAAATCACAATCACATATCATTTTTCACAATCTTTTTTTATATAATAAAAGCTCATAGAACATTCTAAAAATAGAAACTAACAAAACAAAACAAAAACAACATAAAAGTACCCTTTTACAAATCAGATCAATCAGATTCTGAATGTTAAATATATGTTTTGAACTAAATCCAAAAAGAAATTTGATTTTTTGAAACACATAATTTGGAACAAATAAATAAATATAAAAATACCTTGTGATTTCAGTGGAATCAACCGATTATTTTAGTATCAATTTTGAAGTAAAAAAGTGAACTTTCTCGGAAAAAAGAGATTTTCCGAGAAAATCAAAGAGACCCAGATGAAGAATTTGGAGAGAAAAGAGAGATTGAGGCTAAAGAAGAAGGTTTGAGCAGAGAAGGGGAGAAAAAGAAGAACAGAAAAAGAGATTATAAATTAAAAAAAAAAATTAAAATTAAAATAAATAAGAAATAAAAAGAAAAAATAAGAGCTTGACACGTCAGATTGAGAAATTTTGAAATAAATAAAAATGAAAATGAAAAGAAATTTCAATGGAGGGTTCGAGAAAGGGTTTGAGTTTTGTGGCTGAGAATGTTCGGAGACAAACGACACGTGGCGCGTAACTGTGATGTCTGAATTTTTTATTAAAAAAAAAATAAAAAGTAAAATAATTGGTTAATTATTTTGTGGTGTTTCAGATAATATTTGTGGAAGACATTAGTTGAGAGAAGATAACTGATAAGATATTTTTTTCTTGTTTTTTAGTGTTTCTTTTTTGACTTATTGTCATTTTCTTTAAAATTTATTTCACTCGCAGTCATAGCATGTGAATCTCACTTGTTGTTCTAATTAGACTTAGGGTTTGAGTCCAAGTGGTATTTTAGATTATTATTTAAAAAAAAGTGATTATATTTTTAACAAAAAAAGTATATATTATAATAGTTTAGATATATGATTAATCATTTTAATGGATAGTTAATTAATATTATAAAATATTGCACCTTATTAATTATGAAAAAAGTCAAATATTATTAAGATTTTAATTTTCATGCACTGTTAGTATAAAAAAGTTTATATAGTTATGACAAAACTAAAACATTACTAATGAACTAATAGTTGTGAGGATAAAAAACTCTTTATACTGGTGAGAGTGTATATAAACTAAATTATTTGAGATTGATTAACAATATAATTTTTTTTAAAACCGACAATGCATATACATTAAATTCTATTAACTATTCACATATCATAATTAATTACGATTTTGACTGGCATTCATCACAATTTTTATGTGTTTATTTGAAAATAAATATACAATTAATTGATATTATGCATATTTGAACACCTACAAATGACTAATAGATATTATCTATATTTGAACACCTAAACATTTTGGATCACTGCATTCAAAATCATTGTTAATTACATCAAATGGATAATTAATAGGTGATTATAAAAAAGTGATTACTTGAAAGAATTATGTTATTTTGACGCAAAATTCGACAATGAATTAGATCGCTAATGGAGTTTAAATACATAATTAATTATGTTCACAGGATCATTGATATGGATATAACAAGATGTCACAATTATATAATCATCTACTAAACATAATCAATCACGATTTTGAACATCATTAATAATAATTTTCATGTATATATTTGAACATAAATTGTAGTTAATAGATAACATATGTATTTGAAC
>JBBPBP010009780.1:28480240-28527149 GCA_037974735.1 Cicer chorassanicum
TTTAAAATATTAGATTTAATTATATACGCTGTTAGTATTTTTTTTTTACATTGTTACAATCATAGCCGTGATATCATAAAAATATTTTATTTTAATATAGTTCTTTTTCTTTCTAAAATTATACGTAATTAATCATAATTTTGTTGATAGTATAATTTTCTTTACACTATAATAATATATGAAAGTTAGTTTCTAAAATATTTATTATAAAAAGAATTTAATTTATAAGTATAAATATTTTTATACCATCAATCAATCACTATCGTCATATTATTAGTACTGTTTGATTTTATTATAATTAATTATTTTTAAAGTCATGCTCATAGCACTGATTAATACATAAAAATTAAATTCTAAAATATAAGGTTTATTTATCTAGACATGCTCTTGGTCACATGACCCCATAGGCTATAACTTTTTTTGTGATTAGGATTTCATGGCCATAAAATTGACCATTGGAGATACGATGGATGAATTGAGACCTCAAGTTTTTGGGTTTGAGAAAATCTACAATTATGGGGCACTGAACAAACTTCACATTGTGTGGGTGGAAAATAAAATATTCACAAAATTGAAAGGTCGAATTTTTGATTTTGCATTAAACTTTTATAGTTGGGAAGAAGAAAAAAACCCAAATTTTATCTCAATAAATTGGAGTGGGTTTCCAATCAAACATTCCTAAGATTTTCACCTTTATCTTTACTTAATTAAGCTTAGTCCTCGGATTTATAAAAAGAAGAAGAAAAAAAACATGAATTTGGATCTTCGTAATTGTAATCTAAACCTCATTTGGTTTCAATTTATTTTATTTTTCTTCTTCAATTGTTTTGGTTTGAATTAAAAGTTTATATAACATAGATATGCATGTAAAATATTATAAAAATTTAAAATTATTTGATATGTAAAATGACTGGTAAATCCCTCACATTTTCTTTGTGATGATTTTTTTTACTAAAAAAAGTAATTTATTAAATTAATACATCAATCGAGAATAATACAAATTTAAAGTTGCTAAAATTGAAATGGATGAATGGGTAAACAAACTCATAGTATCTAAATTAATAGTATAAAACGATAAGATGCTTACAAATGTGACAAAATTAAAGTGTTCGAAATAACTTTGTTTCTGGATTTATAATGTCGATGATGTCAAAGTCATCGATTAAGTTTGTAAAGGGTCGAAGCTAAAAAGTCATTTAAACCAAACAAATATTACAATAAAACAAGAAAACAAATAACACCAAACCAAAACGCCAAACAAAACAAAGTTGCGGTTAAACGACAAAATAATAGATAAAATACGAAAGAAAACTAAATCTATGTGAAAATAACTTATTTAGATAAAAAGAGAGAGAACACATGTAGTTTGTATGGATAAATATAAATACTGTGGAATCTCAAGATAAAACTATTAACAATGTGTAAAAAACTTTTTATAGTTGAATTATAGGATATAAATCATGATTGAGTTTAAAATCTCTTGACTTTTTTATTTCTGTAATGGTGTCTTGTTTTTTTATTAATGAAATATCAATTTTGTGTAAAAAAAAGATTGAGAAAGAATTCATTTATTAAAAAGTCTTAAAAGATTAGGTTAAAATTTTCAAAAGAGTGAATTTAATTCTTTTTGTTAACAATAATATGATCAATACAAGTGAGAATATCACTAAAAACTAGAAGTAAAGAGGGGGCCTATGTAGATAGTGCATGAATTGCTCCATTGGTTTGCCCTCTAATGAAGTGAACACTAGAGCTATTGAAAAAAATAAGAAAGAGATGTCTAAACCAGAAATAATTGTTGGTGTAAGTCCTAATGTCAATTTATTTTATATAGATTATTGTTCGTATTACGAGTTTAAATTATATATATCTAATTTTGGTTATATATACAAGACATCATTAATTATGTTATTAATAGTATAATATAATAAAGTCCTTAAATAAATAGATTGTTTAATAGAACATAATTTATGACTTAATTGTGAGACTTTATTGAATATTAGAGCGATATTTTTAAAGTATTCATAGTCAAAGTATTATTGTTAGTTAAGACAACAATATTACATCAAGACTATTGTGTGAATAGATTGATGACCACATCTCACCGGTCATACATATGAGATATCAAGTTGTCACATAGGTATAAATATTCGGTATAATATTTATACTAGATTGACCTGCCACGAGAGTGCTACATAATTGTTGAAGTCACTACGATCCCTACATGGGGAGTTCTCATGCGACCATAATGAGTAGTCATTCGACTTGAAGTCACTACGATCCCTACATGGGAAATTGTAGGCTTTAAGACCATCAAACATTGTCTTTAACAGGACAATTATAAATGTGGTTATTGGGCCTGCAATAAACCACATGGGGTTGTGTGAGTGATGTAGATATGATTTGTTCCCGCTACATAACATGAGTTATGTCTTGGGCAACTTGATATTGTGAGACCGTGGAAATGCATGGTCATGCTAGAATGAATCAATACGTGATATTGGGTTCATTGATTTTACGTGTCTACTCTAGCACCAAGAAATAAAGAATTGAGCATTGCAAAAATGACACATATTGTGGCTAGCGCTCAATTAGGCATTTGGAGGGATGGAAAATTACTACACAGTAAATAGTGGTCGCGATAATATTTAAATCGTATCATCGATTTTCTCATGATTTGGGTAGCAATGATGTATTGCTAGATGGCAATAATTGTTTATAATATTTTATATTATATAAACAATATATAATATATAACATTTAACTAATTATTAAATGATCAATAAATAAACTTATTACTCAATAATATAAAACATTTTAATTTTTAATATATCATAAAAGATGATATGTTGGTTTGTATTTATAGGCTCACGTGTGATGGCAGTTTATCAGCTCTTTTTTTATGGACCAAAACCGATCGTCTCTGATTTTACAGGGACTAAATCCAAACAAAAAAACTTACAGGGACTAAAATCAAAAAGTGGTATATATGCAGGGACCAAAGACATATTTAAACCTTAAATAAATGAGGATCGACAATTAGTTTAATTAAATATGATTTTATTTAATTAATAATTTGTATTTAACTAAAAGAGTTTAATCAAATATATTTTTTAGGACTTATTTTGGCTTGGATCCAAAATAGAAGTCTTAGAATTTGAGTGGCTCATTCTCTATAAATAGAAGAAGAGCACACTCTCAAGCAATCCTGATTGCCACTACCCTCATAGAATGGTTAGCACCATGTTTCATTGTGCTCGGATGGACTATGTAGAGATGCCGATAATTTTCGCATTGGTGATCAAAGTTAAAATACGCTTCTAAAGAGATGCTCTGTGTTGGTGATCTGTCTCCTCGACGCTTCAAGAGATAAACATGTGAACTCTTCTAGTGAACTTTTGTGTTTACGTGATCTTTGACTAAAATGATTTTTTGCTCTTGGGATTAATTTTAAAAGTCTATCTCTTGATTCTCCAACAATTATGTCACTAAAATAAGAGACACCCACCCTTAAAACAAGGTAATTGATCAACAACTTGTTTTAGTCCAATTCGAAATCAACGTCATCAAACTAGGGGTCATGAACCCATCGAATGGTCGACAACTAGGGGTGGGAATAGGCTAGGCCGTCCGTCAAGGGCCTATGGCCTGACCTGTTTAATAAAAAGGCTAAACTCATATTTTTTTTAAATCTTATTAATTTAAATAGATCAGGCTCAGTCTTATAAAAAAGCCTATTAGGCCTGATATATATATATATATATATATATATATATATATATATATATATATATATATATATATATATATATATATATATATTATTTATTAACATTGTTTTTTTTAATTATTATTTATTAATATTAGTATTTGTTATTTTAAATTTGCTTATTATGAGTTCATTTTTTTTCTTTATATTTTTGGAAGGTTGTTGCATTCTTGCTAGTTATAATTTTTTTAGATTTGGTTATATATAAAGGCCTAGTTTAGCCTTTTTAAAAAAAATATAAAATATATTCTTTAAATGATTTAATGTGAAATAGGTTTTCAGGTCATACCAGACTGAAAAAAAAAAGTCTATGATAGGCCATAGGCCAGGCTCAGGCCGAAAAAACTAATTGTAGGTCAGACTCATGTATCTAGAATATAGTAATTAATTCTTACATTTAGATTTACAGAGGCAATCATTAAATATCTCATAAAGTACAATCATATAATTAAATTGTAACTACAAGTTATATAGTTGACAATCATCGTTTGATGTACCAAATTACAAACATATAGAATCCTTAAAACAAAATATAAAGGCAACATTATGTCCTCTAATCCACTAAAGTTACAAAATACATAAGCTTTTCAGAGTAAGTATTGTTGTAGAACTACACATTATAAACCTGGCTCCATCCTTAACCCTTCTTATCTACTATAATACAATAAAAATAGTGGGTGAGATAATAATCTCAATGAGCTCTAAAAAAGGGAGGAGAAAATCAAAAATTCTTTTTCTTAAATGCAACATGCATCATGAATAACATGGAGTTCATGCTAAATTACTTTAACTTTGCCTTTACTTGGAAGTATGTAAAATAACATTCTTAAGTTTTCTTTAAGTATGAAAACATAATTTAGTCCTCCTTTCCTTTGAGTATGGAAAACATAACTTCAATCCTCTTTTCCTTAAAATGTAGAAATTATATGGGGTTCTGTCTTTCATAAAAAAAATCCTTGCTAGTTGTTCATTTATATGAGGTGCTGTCTTTTAAATTTCGCATTCTGATAAGGAAGCTTGGACTAGAGGTTGACTCCGACCAGAGGCAACGTGATCAGAGGAAACTTGGATCAAAGGCAGCATGATTGGAGGCAAATTTTCTGATCAGAGGCAGCATGACTAAAGGGTGTTGGATCAAAGGCAGCATGACCAGAGGCAGATTTCTGATCAAAGGCAGCGTGATCAGATGATGCTTGGATTAGAGGTAGTATGATCAAAGGCAACACTATTTAAGTTGTTCTTCGATCATAGGCAACATGATTAGAGATATTCTGATAAGGGCAACATGATCAGAGACATTTTGGTCAAGGAAACATGATCAGAGTCATACTTGGACTAGAGGCAACTTGGTCAAAGGAAGACTTGGACCAGAGGCAACTCGATCAGAGGAAAGCTTGGACTAAAGGCAGCTCAATCAGAGGAAATCTTAGACTAGAGGAAGCTCGGTTAGAGGCAGCCAGAGGAAAACAGAATCAGAGGCAGCTAGAGGAAACAAAATTGGAGGCAACTTGAGGAAAACATAATCAAAGATAGCCAGAGGAGATAGAATTAGAGGCAGCCAGAGGAAAACAGAATCAGAGGCTGCTAGAGGAAACAAAATCAAAGGCTGCCAGAGAAAACAGAATTAGAGGCAACTAGAGGAAAACAAAATCAGAGGCAGCCAAAGGAAACAAAATCAGAGGTAGAACAAAAACATTCAGAGGGGTTTAGGAAACATATTAACACCGTAATTATCATATTCCATTTAACCATCCTCTCTTCAATCATTAACATAATATAAATCATCTCACAGTTTTTTCCCTCAATCTTAGATTTTAATAAAACCCAATACTAAACCCATAAATTTTTTCTAACATAATTTGAAACTAAAATCGAACCCAGAAAACCCACATACAAGATGTGAAAACAATTAGGAAAAGAACTCACAGTTTTCCAAGAAGGGATTTCTTTAATTCGAGCTAAGTTGTGGAATCTGCATATTTTCCCTAGTCCTTAGCTCTACTGCTCTTTATGCATTGTTTTGAATTTCCGACTCTTAAATATGCTCTGTATCCTTCTTCAATGGTACATTGGACAATTAATGGGCATTGAGAAGAAGAAAATGACATGCAAGGGTTCAGGCAGATGTAGAAGACTTTAGAGAACTTTTGTCTTTGAAGGATTTTTTAAAGAAGAAAAAAATTGATGGATGAGGGAGACAATGAAAAGTAAAAATGTTGGTTGTGTTTCAGAATGTTTAGAGAGGAAGTGAGATTTGTTGGTGGAAAAGAAGGTGCAATCGGTGGTGAAATAAAATGAAGGTCTTTGTTAGTTAAATGTACTGGTGAGGGAGAGAAAAAGAGAAAGGTGGCTGGTTCCTTCTTTGACACTTGGATTTATCAATTCTACTGTTTTCCTACTACAACCTTGATCCTAAATTAATATTACTAAAAGTATTGTATTAATAAATAATAAGATTATATTAATCTATTTATTTCTTTAATCTTGTAAATATTCTATTTTAATAATCTGTTTAAATAATATATCTTTTAATTATTTAATTTTAAAAGTCTAAATACTATATTGTTCCTCTAAGGTAGTGAGAGGACCGTTACATCTTTCATCAATCAGACAGATAAGCGCTAACCATTCCGTTTTAGCAAGCATAAAGTCCTCGTGTAATCTTGAATACACATATTGATGCCCACCTTTTTTTGAGAGACCAAAAAGAATGCATTAATGAACATGTTTGTTTAGGACCAAAGTGGATCGTCTCTGATTTATAGGGACTAAATTCAAACAAAAAAACTTACACAAACTAAAATAAAAAAGTAGTATATTTGTAGGGAGGAAATACATATTTAAACCTTAATTAATACAACTTTGACAAAAAATCTATCACATACCCGCATCCATGAATCAACAAGACCACTATATACAATGTTCAACATATGTATATAGCCACACTCATAACCTTGAGGTTGTCTTTGGCACTAAAATTGAATATCATATGTAAAATTATAGTGAGTAAATATTAAATAGATAGATACATATAAATTATAATTGCAATTTTATATATATAATCTAAACAACTTGCAGTGAAAATGATCCATGTGGGCGCATTCTTTCTTAATCTTTGCAACTTATTATATTTAACCAAAGCTCTACAAAAATAAAATATTCATTAAACTTATGTTATAAAACATATGAAAAATTCTATGTACATATACATATCCAGGAAATAGGGGTGTGCAAAAAATGTAGTTAACCAGACTATATTCATTAACTGGATTGCATTGGACCAAAAAAACCCAAACCAATTAAATGGTTTATGAACTGCACCATAAATTTTAAAAAGTCCAGTTAACTAAACTTTTTTAAAAAAACCGGTTTGAACCACTTTCAAACCTTTTTTATACAATATCATAAAATCACCAAAAAAAAAAATTCTGGCACGTTTTAACGTCAAGTGCTGCCCAACTTTCTCTCTTTTTTTTTTATCTATTTTTTATATAGTAACATTTGTATTTAATGACCTTGAAATATTAACGTAAAATATTTTATAGCGAGAGTTAACTTAAATAGTTGACTAAGTAATTATTTAATAATAATAATTAATCAGTTATATTATCTAATAGGATAATTAAATCAGAGTTTAATTTTAAATGACATATAATATAAAAAAGTTATACACTCAATAAATTATATAACTAATTATATGTGTGATTTTAAATTAATGATCTAATAATTATAATAGATTAATAATGTTAAAAATATTTTACACTGATATATTAAAATTTATCATTTGAGAATTGAAACTTAATTGTAGTTTTCATTATCAAAGAAGAGAAATGTGTTTTTGAAATTTATTATTTAATACTTCACTGTTTATTGACTCAAAAATAATTTTTTGTTACAAATAATACAATTAAATTGGTTTTAGAACCAATTTTTTTATTTAAAAAAATCACTTAAAACTGATTTTAAAATCAATCTTTTAAAAAATTCACTGAAAAACCGATTTTAAACAATTCAAAAAAACCGGTTGGAATTGGTTTTAATAAAAACCGGTTTCAAACCGGTTCAAACATACTAAACCAGTTTATAATTATAAACCGGTTTAGAACTGAACTGTAACTGGTTAATAAAATAACCGGTTTTTTTTAAAGTGGTTTTTAAAAATTGAACTGCACTATTAATGTGGTGCAATTCAATTTAGTTTTTGGACTATGCACACCCCTACCAGGAAATAAATTAAACACTTAGACAATTTAAATGATATTTTTTATTGGTTTTCATCCCAACAAACATAGGAAGACTACAATATTCTTTCTAAGACAAATATGTTAAGTACATTTATGTTATAATGGATAAATTATGATGAAAATATACTTACTTGTTGAGATAAGGTACTTTGATCATGCTGCAACTTATTTTGTATTTGTGCCCTAGTAGGATCATATTCACTCTGAATGAAACATGAATCAATACACGTCACTCTTGCCCAAGTCGATACAAAGGCGATGCATATATCTAAGACATTGAAATAAATAAATTAAAATAATTTTTTGTTATAAATGAAATTAATGACTTGACTAATTTTTCAAATAAAATGTACTTATGTCGCTCAATTCTACTATATCGCTGTTGGAAACGAAGAACGTTATTCGTTTCAGTGTTAGAAAATGAAGAACGTTCTTCGTTTTCTATTTGTGTAATTCAAGTTAATATGTTAGTTGTAATAACTAACTAACTAATTTCTCAATTAGTTAGTTAGTTAACTAGATGACATTTATAATGAGCCATGTATAAATAACTCAATTCATTCAGTTAATAAATAAGTCCATTCAATACAAGATTTCTGGTTTTCCATTACTCTTGCACTTGAAGTAACAAAGCTTGAACGCTAATAGTGGTATCAAGAGCTTGGTTGCAAAAAACCAAATCAGAGTGATAAACACGAGTGAAGTGTAAGGATCAAACACGAGTGAAGTGTAAGGCTCAAACACGAGTGAAGTGAAGATGAGTTCAAGTGCAAACAATGGAAATTTTCCAGCCCATATGCCACATTTTGATGGAAAAGATTGGGATAGATGGAGAGTTCAAATTCGTGCATTGTTTGGATTTCAAGAAGTGTTGGAAATTATAGAGACAGGTTTTGAAGAGCAGGGGGTCAATCCAACAGAGGAACAGAGATCAAGATTCAAAGAAAACAAGAAGAAAGATTGCAAAGCCACCTTCATTCTTCATCAATGTCTTGACACGACCAAGTTTGACAAGATATCTGATGCAAGAAGTGCAAAAGAAGCGTGGGACATTCTTGAGAAGTGTTATTCTGGAGGAACCAAGGTCAAGAAAGTGAAATTGCAGACCTTACAGAAACAGTTTGAATTGTTGCAGATGGATGAGCAGGAGAAGGTTGCAGATCTGATTTCAAGATTGAGGATTATCACAAATCAGATGACTAGCTGTGCTGAGAAGCTTACTGAACAGAAATTATGTGAAAAGATATTGAGATCTTTGCATCCCAGGTTCGATTATGTTGTGTGTGGGACTGAAGAATCCAAAGTTGAAAGGGAAATAATTCCAGTGGAGGAAGTGTTTGAGCTACTGAAATGTTTAATTGAAGGATTAACATGAAAGGAAATATCAAATCATCTTCAAATATTTGAACTAAACAAATTGGAAGAGAAAAATGAAAACAAGTTTTTGAAGTTCTTAGAGTTAATGTGGAACCCTTTTATCATGGGTTATGGAAGCTGCTGTATTAATGACAATTGCTTTGGCTAATGGTAGTGGAAGACCTCCTGATTGAAGAAACTTGAATTAAGGGAGAGTGTTGGAAACGAAGAGCGTTCTTCATTTCAGTGTTAGAAAACGAAGAACGTTCTTCGTTTTCTGTTTGTGTAATTCAAGTTGATATGTTAGTTGTAATAACTAACTAATTAGTTTCTCAATTTGTTAGTTAGTTAACTATAGGACATTTAGAATGAACCATGTATAAATAATTCAATTCATTCAATTAATAAATATATCCATTCAATACAAGATTTCTAGTTTTTCATTACTCTTGCACTTGAAGTAACAAAGCTTGAACGCTAACAATCGCTTTGTCCAAGAACAAACACTTCACTTGTCTCATGTTCCCCGTGTTCCAATTTTAGTTCTATAGACAATGATATACTCATCGACTTTAACAATAATTGTTGAATAAAATCTAGTTGAAATTCAAAACTTTTTGAGTTGAACATATGTCAGCATCCTAAATAATTAAAGATAAATTATTAGTCATTTAAAATATTTCAAGTATAAATAGAAAAAGACGTATGTAATGAATACCTTAACCATATCATTATCTAATGACTGTGTAAGGTGAACCCCAACTTGTACACATAAGCATATACCAGTATAGACTTATTATTATCAACATATAATTTACTTAGCATATACCACTACAAAATCATTATTATGAACATATAATTTACAATCATTATTATCATCATATAATTTACACTGTTATGAGATATCTTCGTCATATAATTTACACTGTTATGAGATATCATGTCCTCGTCCTTGTCCTCATATCTTCTTTTGATTGTTATGAGATATATATCTTCTTCTGATTGTAATGAGATATCTTTGTAATCACATTTGTAAGCTCCTTATCATCGTCCTCGTCTTCTTCTGATTGTTATGAGATATCCTCGTAATCACATTAGTAAGCACCTTATCATCGTCCTCGTCTTCTTGTGATTGTTATGAGATATCCTCGTAATCACAATAGTGAGCACCTTATCATCGTCCTCGTCTTCTTGTGATTGTTATGAGATATCCTCGTAATCACATTAGTAAGCTCCTTATCATCGTCCTCGTCTTCTTCTGATTGTTATGAGATATCCTCGTAATCACATTAGTAAGCTCCTCTATTTGGTATATACCACTAGTAACCTCCTCTATTTGATATATACCACTAGTAACCTCCTCTATTTTCTATTTGGTAATTACCACTAGTAAACTCCTCTATTTGCTCATCTATTAATGTGTTGGTGTTTCTCGATTGCCATATCCTGTAAAGCAATAGCCAAATAAATGATAATTAATTTTGATATTACCGTAAAATTTTTAACATTTTTGATAAGTCACTAATTATTATTTGTATGATTTTTAAAATAGATATGATTAGTGTCAAATATTTTTAAGGATCCAAAGTATAATTGATTGATAATATAAAATTATTTACACAATTGGAGTATATAAATAAAATTCAAACTATAATATCATATATATATATCATAATTATTACCTTCGAAAAACAAGGCAACATCGCTTCTTCTTTTAGACATACTATTTTATCCATATTAATCAAAGAAATCACAGTCGAAGAGATTTACGCCTGACAACGCCAGAACGAACAATATAGCAAAGTATGAAAAATACATCAAAGACCAGATTTTGTTGTCTCGCTTGTGGATCTAACTGAGAAAAAACAACACAATGTTTAATAGAATAAAAGAAGAAACAAAAGTTTATATGCAATCAATTACATGAGAAATAACCCAAAATTTGCCATATATATAGTACCAATTTGAGTAGAATGAAGCTACAATTGAATATGTATCAATCCTTAATATATCATGACTAATATTCAATTCAGTATACAAGTATATATGTGGAAATATATCTTGCAAGGAATAGATAGATAGTGAATGATTACTTTTGAAACTCTCTGCAGATGCAAGATAATGAGAGTTGAGAAACATAGGGAACCTAGAAGTTTTGGGAATGCGCCGTTAGGGTTATGCTATCAAAGTGAACACAACCAAATATTTATAATAAAGAGGCTAGGAGTTGGTGTTAAGTTAAACTTTTATATTTTGATTGTTATACCCTGTACCCCTAAATTATTCTTATACCCCCCACAAACGAAAGGAAAATATATAAATGTCCTCATATAAATATTAAAACTTACCATTTTTCACAATTCCACCATTTGAGTACCAATTTTTTTTTCGTTTTTCCCGGAATACTTTTTTCAAGTTTTCCGGTATACAAGTTATACTCCAAAAAACTTTTTTACAGAGTCAATTTCCAGAAATCTTATTCGAAGTTACCGGAAAACTTCAATCCACAAGTTTTTCTGAAGTTTTTTTAATTTCAAGTTTTTTAATTTTTTATTATTTTGTTATTTATTTAATTTAATTTATTTAATTTTTTTTTAAAAAAAAGATGTGTACCGGAAAACTTTTTCACTAGTTTTCCAATACAAGAGTTTATTGATACAAACTTTTTAAACCTTTTTAAACTTCTGTATCGGAAAACTTTAATAAAGTTTTTCAATAATTTCCAGAAATCTTTTATGTACAGAAAAACTTGAATTATTTGATAGTTGGTAAAATAATAAAAAAAATTAAGGGTAAAATTGATATTTTGAAAAAATTGTGGGAGTATAGATAAAATTGGGGTACAAGGTATAACTTTCTTATATTTTCTATATGGGCTTTAGTAATGGGCTGCCCATTTAATTGAACCAATCGGCTAGTAGTCTGATTAAGGTTGGGCCGAGGTTAAATTGGTATAGTAACCGAATAACATATTTTTATTGATTTGTAATGTTTTATACCAAACAAAATAAAAATATGAAGCTAAAACTATAATATTAATAACTATAATATTTATTTTAAAATAAATATCATATTAAAATTCAAAATAAAAACTTTTCAATTCTAGTTCTTATGAAAAAAGAGAGAATTATATATAATTTTAATTCAACGTTTTTTATTTCTACTTTTTATTTATTTATTTATTTATTTTACTTTTTATTAAAATAACGATATTTGTTGGTTCAAATTACATAGTTTATTGATGCAATACAAATTTAAATTTGTTAAAAACAAAAAAGATGAATCAATAAACAAATTCACAGCACCTTAGTTAGTAGCACAAAACAACAATATGCCTACAAATATAACAAAGCTCAAGTGTCCAGAACATCTAAGTCTCTGAATATGTAACGTTGACAACATTAAAGTCATTGATCGAAATTTGTAATTGATCAAAACTACTATGTCAATCTCAATCTGAACCAAAATGAACACCATAAGGAAACGAAAAAAAAAAAAGCACCACAGTCACAGGACAAAATCATGAAAAACAAAATACACAAAAAAATTTAAATTTGTGTGAAAATACTATTTCATTTAAAAGAGAAAACTAGTAGCAAACTTTTTGATATAAATGAAATTTATGAAATCAGTAATATACTTGTTAAAGTCCCATTTTCGCTTAAAAGAGAGAAATAATAGAAGACTTTTTGCTATAAAACAAAACTTTCTAGGTCAATAATATAAAATAAATGGATAAACTACTATTTTAATCTTTAAAAGTATAGAACACTATCACTTTGGTCAGTAACTCAATCAAAAACTCAAATTATTCATCTAATCATCAAAACATCAGTTAATTTAATCCTTGACGTTATAATAGTCATTGACTATTTTGAAAGTTGTATCCTTTAGGAATTTTTATGTTAATAAGTTGTGTCTTCAAAGACTATTTTGATTATTTAATGACTAATTTGAATTTTTGGTGGATCCAATGACCAAAATAACAATGTCTATTTCAAGGATTAAAATGATAGTTTATGTTAAAATAAATATAAATAAAATAGAAAAAAAAAATTGTGGGGGAAAAACGACATTGTTTTTAATTTTTTTAAAAAAGAGTAAAAAGATCGGGCCGAACCCCTCTTAGTCAGTTGTTGGTTTTCACAGGTCAAAACTTTGTTGTTTGTGATGCGCTAAAACAAGTAGTTGGTTTTGCAGAATTCTTTTAAGGATAAAGATGCTAATAATTTATAACATTCTTCTATTGGAGAGTCTTTTATGGAGAATCATTATACTATCATCTTTTATGGAAGTGACTTCTAAGGTAACGAAAAAAAAAAATACAAAATAAAACTATAATATATAATTTTCGTCGATGGATTTGAAAATCTACATAATTTAAGAATTATTTTTTGCACTTTTTATTTTTATTTTTTTACTGAGTTAGATTTATATCCCTCAATTTTTGTTTTTTTTTTTGTTTTAATAAAGTTTTAGTTTAAAATAGTAGTTGATAAACACTATCGACTATGTACACTCCTAGATCAAAATGATATTTTGGGTAAACGACCTAGAATATAATTAATATATTAAACACAAGAATATGGGTTGAATATGTTGGAACATAGTTAGTTCTAATATAATGTTTACTCTTGGTGTTTTAATGATTACAATAAAATACATAACAAAAGAATAATTTATCCTCTAATGAATTCTTTAAATGTGTTGAAAATACATTCAACAAAGCAAATTCAGGAAGAGTCGAATTCATCTTATGACATTAAGCTCTAAAGCATGATGCATGGAAAACATGAAATGAACATAATATGATTACTGAAGATCGGAAGATAGTTAGATCAATAAAAGAGAGGCAAAAGGAGTTTGTGCATTTGACAGTGATATCAGTTGATATGAGTAAAATATCAGATAATAGGAATATCAGATGCACTTTTGAAAGTACGAGTTGAAGCTCTATAGTAAAATCACTAATAAATGATTTGAATTAGTTGACTGTAAGTGACAACTTGTAAAATAGAATCAGATTTACAACTCTAGTGACATGACATCAACAATAACACAACTATGGTTTCAACTGTTATATCTCAAGTGCTAAAAAAGAGAACTTCAAATCAAATGTTTAAATTGACAAATGTTCATACATCAACAAAATTATTATTGGTGAGATTAACATATCAACAAGAGTCTTTATGAGATAATTCTAAATGAATGTCCATGAAGACTAAAAAAAAAAAAAATAACTAGGAGAATCCAAGATCATAAAGAGAGAAAAGAAAAAGACTATGTTTAAATTGAATAGAATATATTTAGAAAAAGTCTTTGAACAAGATGAGCGAATAGAAAATCCTCTCTAGTGAGAGTTTAGATCTTATTGTAAATCAACCAAGTAAATTAAATTTATATCCTCTATAATGGAGTTATAAAACTTGGATTTATATATGATTGAGTTGTAATATCTTCTCTTATGAGGGTTAGAATCGTAGATATGACTTTGTATCACAATAAATATCAACTCAAACATTCACAATTGATCCGATAGTGGCAACAAACCTTACGAGTATATCTCACTTGAAAGCATACTATTTCAAGAATTTCTTAAACTCCTCCATGAAGAGTATATTTAATTGTTTCTCATACTCTGTCCATTATTAAGAATAGACTTCATATGAAGTTAAATCACTCAAATATAACGGAAAACTCCAATATAATGCCGAATAAAAAATCATAAATATTATCTAATGAAAATAAGAGAATAATATTATGTGAAAATCTTTACAACACCTCATATTCTTTTAAACCATACGAACCTAGTACATCCATATTCTCCAAAGAAAAAATTACATCTAACTCTATCTAAGGAAATGTATAAGAACTAGATTAAATTAATATATAATATTAACCTCCCTCGTGCTTTACAATACTGGACAATGTAAGACTTATTTCAAGATATACAAGATATACGAATTCAACCAACTCTAACCATCTTTATTCCAATCATTGACATTAAGTTGTTTCACTTCCAAAACTCTTCCTACATGCATATGAAAAAGTCATAAGTTCATGTGTTGTCCCTCTCAATCTAATTATTTCCACCACCTATGTCTTCTTATGTATTGAGAAAGAAATCTTGCAAAATTTTGCATAGTTCATTGCCAATTCATGGCATTTTAAGATTTGGTACCACCAACCTTGTCAATCCAGTTGTGTTTCATTTCCCAAATCAAATTCCAACACTTCTTAAGACTCAAGTTGCTGACTAAGAGTGGTGTGATTCTAACTTCAATCCAACTCAATGAAAATCCCTTTTTTGTGCTTGTTTGATTCCACAAAGCAGTGCTTCATTCAATTCAAGTTTGGGGATTATCATATCCTTAACCCCTTTTTAGAGAAGGATACTAAGCCAAAATGAGAAGAAAAGATTCTGGTAGCAAAAAAAAAAAACATGCCCAAGTTATTGATGGATATAATAATAATAATAATAATAATTATTATTATAATAATAATAATAATAATAAAAATAATTTAAAAAAATTCCTCAAAAACATAATAATATACAGTTTTGTTGAATTATGGTAGGGTCAAATAGATTGAAATCATTAAAAATTGGAGAAAAATGATGAAAAAAAATCCATTATAAATGAAACATAAATCATTTTAATAGAAAAGTACAATTTTATTTTTGGTAATCTATATACTGCGAAAGAAAAAAATGTTTATCACATAGTATTTTCTAAGGAGTAGTATTTTGTTGAAATTATATTATTATATAATATGAAAAATGGTATGAATGAAATCTAACTAATTACGACCTATACGAAGGGTTGAAGTATCTATTGTACTTCCGTTAATGGAATTATTTGCTCATAAAAACAAACATATATGATTAGAAAAAATTGGCAGTGAAAAATCATAAAGCAAAAGCAATTATCTCACTCTATTTTTGCAGCATGATCATCAACTTTTGTTTCAAGGGCTTTTGGTTATAGCTTCAGAATCAGAAGTACTTCTTCTTATTGCGTTTGTAAACCAAAAATCCATTAACCAAATTGAAATAAATGTTGTTTCCTAATTGGCACATATTCAAGCTTTCTTGCAGGGAAAGACATAAACAATGCCAAGAAGAAATTCTGGTAAAAAAAAAAAATTACATGTTAGTCATTGATGAATATAAAATAATAATATATGCTTTGTTGAATAATAGTAGGGTGAAATCATGAAAAACATGCATGGAGAAAAAGGTTGGGGAAAAATTTCAACATTATGAAAATTTCAAGGGGTTTTCAACGTCAATTTTTTAATCGATATCATGTATCAACATCCTTAATTATGAATCATCTAAGAATTTGAAGGAAAAATATTATCTGTTTTACACTGACATCTAATACAAGTTATATATTTCTGTTTCACACACCTTTGTACTTGTATGATTATTTATAAATTAATTATATGACATAAAAATAATGATATTTATAAATTCATTTTTAAGTGTTCACCATACTCTTAAGATCTTTCATCATCCCTCGCCCTAAATTTTATTAATATATAAAAAAATATAAATTAAATCAAAATAAATTATAATAGTAAATATGAATGAATTAATTTGAAATCAAAACTGCTACACCACAATAATAAACTAAAGATATTTATTTTGATACACTTTTAGTACAAGGGTAGATTAGTCACAAAGAATCTTTTGTGTGACTTTAAGGTAAATATCATTAAAGTAAAATATTTTTAGGAATTCAACGATTATGATTGATTGACAATATAAAATGTATTTAAACTATCCGTGCATATCAATGAAATCCAAATATAATAACACACATATATATTTATTACCTCAACAACAATTCTTCTTTTATGCATGTGGTTATATTCATATTTAATCAAGGAAATCACAGTCGATAAGATTTATGTCGGACAAACCAGGTAAAGTTGTCTTGTTGTTGGATCTGTCTTTTGACAAAACAACAAACGATTAAATACAAGAAAAGAAAAAACACAAAATTATATACAATCAATGACAAAACGTGAGAAATAACCTGAAATTTTCCATATCAATAGCACCAATTTGAGTAGGTTGAAGCCACAATTGAATATGTATATGTTGATCCCTAAAACGTTATAATTAATAATCAATTCATACTAGTAAATATGTGTGAATATATCTTGTAAATGATAGATAGATAGATCGATAGCTAATGTAAGATTGCTTTTGTAACTCTATGCAAATGATTGACAGCGAGGGTTGAGAAATAGAGAAATGTTGCAGAAGTTTTGGGAAAGCGCCGTCGGGGCTATGCTATCAAAGCGAATGCAACTACAAATTTATAAGGAGAAAAGGGGTTGGTGTTAGGTAGAATTTCTATGTTAAATATAAGGGCTTTACGTGATGGGCCGGACATTTAACTGACAAAATAGGCTAATCGGGTTATCAGGGTTTGACTATTAGTAATCAAATAATATATTTGTATTAATTTTTTAATATTTTTTACCAAATAAAATACAAATATTAAACTATGAATATAAATTTATAACTTCATAATATTAAAATTCAAAACTATAACTTTTGATTCTAATTCTTATGAAAGGAAAGAAAAAGAGACAATTATTTTTAATTATAAATAAAAATTTTCTAAGTGAGAAAATATACTTTTTAATAATAAAAAATTGGAAATATAAAGAGACAAAGGTAAATCTGTTTTTGCAAGTGTTCAATTAACCGTAAAGTGTTCTCTACCTTAAAATGGAGAACCCACTCTTTACCCTAAATCTTTTTGACAAAAAGAAAGTAACTTATATACTTATTAAAGTGTCATATAACTTAAAGAGAGAACTAGTAGAAGATTTTTTGTTTTAAAACAGATTTAATAATTGAATAGTATAAAAGGAAAAAGAAAAAGAAAAATTGCGAGAGAAAACGTTTGTTAACAATTTTTTGAAAGAAATAAAAAAGTAAAAAAAAAAGAAGAAAGAAAAGGTATAATCATTCTAACCAGGTCAACGTTCAATTTTCACAATTTCTAAGGTCTTCCAAATCGTACACAAATTCAATTTCTCTCCAATTTTAATTACCTCATAGTGTAAATAAATTACGATAAAATTTATTATCTTTTTTAAGATAAAAAAAATAAGATAAATCATATTATACAAATTGATTATCAAACTAGTAAAGGAATGATGCCTTCACTAATTAAGCAAACAACAATATATATATATATATATATATATAAAGTTTATTTTAAAAGAATTTAAACTCTCAACACGAGAGAACAAAATCTTAAAAACTATGATGAAATAAATAACTTTCCAACATAAAAGTATACCATAAAACATCTTAAAATTTCTAGTGAGGTTACGCTTCTTGAATATGAACGATTGTTTGTGGTAAATCTATAGTGCGTGGATATTTATAGTTATTCTATGATATAATGATTTGTTTGTTACAAATTATTAAAATGTGATATTGAAATTCAATTTAGAAATTGTTTTTTAAAGATTGTAAAGAAAATGATTTTGCAATGAAAATCATTTTTTTGATGATGGTTTAAAAGTCAAAGTTAGACGCATTTCTTTGTGAATTGGAAGCGAATGATGACTTAAGGGTCAGAAGCAAACAATCTCTTTGACGCTTCTTTTGCTTTGTAGATTCCATCACTTGGTTGAATATTTAAGAAATTTCTCACTACAAATCAAAATCTTCATTTTCGAAATAACTTGTAAATAACACAAGCATAACTATTCATTTAAGATCTAATTATATAATTATCAAAATTATCGAGGGTTCATATATGTCAATCATTTGGGTTCAACATGACATTCTCCCACATGTTTATATTTTTTCACTACATTAGTGTTTTTCTATATGATACTTCAAGTAGTATTTAAAATTATAGTTTATAGCATACAATTTTATCTCATTTTTATCCTTTTTATATGAATTGAATAAATTTTAATATTAATTAAAAATATATTTTTAAATATATCACTTTATATTTATCAATTAATTCGACTTCTAATTTTATCAAATACTTTGAATTTGATTTATTGATGTGAAATTGACAAGATAAATTATTTGAAGATGGAAATAAAACTTCAATTATGTACATTAAAGTAAGTTATATGTCTGTTATGATCACATGAGGAAATGAGGTCTTTGAAGGAAACCAATTCAATAATTTCATTCAATTGTATAAATATCAAATTATGTATTTAGAGGTTTCATCTAGTTCAACTCATCCCTAACAAAAAGAATTTAATTACTCATGATAAATGAACTAAAGATAGAGATTAAAGAAGAGTTACAAGAATTATCCCTGAATGATTCTTGAAAACTTTTAGGTGATCAATTGATAAATAGCATTAAGTATAGAGATAAGAAAAAATTTCAACAATTTATTCACTAATCCAAATTTCAAATCATATATTCAGAGGTTTCATCTAGTTCTTTTTATCCCTAACAAATAAGGTTTAGTTAGTTATGCTATAATCTACTTTACTATATACTAATATCCATTAGGTGACTCCGATCTAATATATGGGTTATCAAAAGATTTTGACTGTTATTATCTATATATGTATATGTGATTCATCAAGTATATGGTTAAGTATATGTGATTTATCTTAATAACTGAATTATAAGTTTAATTCTATTATGTTACGGTTGAGTTTAGAAATTATTGATGAGAGGACTTTCCATACTTAGCACACCAAGAATGGTTGAGAACATGTTAAAATTATTTTTCTTATTTTATGTTATTGAGTTTTATAACTCACCACTTTGGTGGAGATGTTTCTAGGTATTTAGCATTAAAGATTTGAAGAGTATATCTAGATTGCCCCTCAGCTTTTTAATGTAGAGTGAAGCCGCGATACTGGATTCTTGTCAGAGTCTTAGATTTAGAATTTAGTTATTTCACTGTATGCTAAACAGAACCTGAAAACCTACAGATTGCTTGAGGAACACGAATGCCACTATCGAACTGGGTTACAATTGTTTGGAACAAATTGGTTTGCTTCGAACAAACTGTTTGTAATAATGATTCTCACACTAGAAAACACTTAGAAAATATTTCATTTGAGCAAGTGTTTCGCTAGACCTTAACCTTATGAACTCTAATGACTTGGAAAATTTTGTGCTTGTGAGTTCTCTTGTTTTCTTCTTCAGCCTTGAGTATTTATTTATAAAATAGGTTAGGGTTTCTCCTTTGTCCTTGCAAAATCTGAATCATATCTTTGCAAATAATAAAATGTATCTTTTTGTAAACAAATCTTGATCATATCTTCTTGTAGATTCTAGTCAACTCTTCTTGTAAATAATTCATTTCTTCTTGTAGATAAATTTTGATCAAATCTTCTTGTAAATAATTCATATCTTCTTGTAGATAAATGTTGATCAAATCTTCTTGTAAATAATTCATAGCTTCTTGTTGATAAGATCTTGATCATATCTTCTTCAAATATCGACATATCTTCTTTTCAACTTGATCAAAGATTTTCTTTAATTATAAATGTAAATCAAATCTTATTTTAGATTGTCTTCAAAAACACGAATCTTCTTTCACACTCTTGCTTGAAGAAGAAGAAGAAGAAGAAGAAATAATCACTGACAAAACAAGAAAAAGAGAAAGGAAAAGTGCTTTTTTTGCTAGAAGTCAAGGTAGAAAGAGTTGAGAGTATCATCATCTTCTCAATCCTTTTGGAAATCAAGAGGTGGGTTTCCCTTTTTCTATTTTCCTTCATGCATGTATGAGATAATGTTATAGGTTAGAGATTTAGGGTTTAAGGGTTTGAAATGAATAAAGGGACTTTTTTTTGTTAGATTTAGGGGTTTTGAAATAGATGTTCAAAATAGTTTATGCATGTGAAGTTCTATGACTGAAATTAAGAATGGATTATTGTAGAATTGAGTTTCCTCGATGACATGAAAATAGGCTCTTTTGATGTGTTTGAAATTAAAGATCTTGAATTTCACTATTGTGACAAATTATTTTGAGTAAATTGACATTGTGATGTTGTTTTGATGTATTCATTGCTAAAGGTTGACTCTGACCAGAGGCAACGTGATCAGAGGAAACTTGGATCAAATGCAGCATGACTAGAGGCAAATTTTCTGATCAGGGGCAACATGGCTAAAGGGTGTTGGATCAAAGGCAGCATGACCAGAGGCAGATTTCTGATCAAAGGCAGCGTGATCAGAGGATGCTTGGATTAGAGGTAGTATGATCAAAGACAACACTATTTAAGTTGTTCTTGGATCATAGGCAACATGATTAGAGATATTCTGATCAGGGCAACATGATCAGAGACATTTTGATCAAGGAAACATGATCAGAGTCATACTTGGACTAGAGGCAACTTGGTCAAAGGAAGACTTGGACCAGAGGCAACTCGATCAGAGGAAAGCTTGGACTAAAGGCAGCTCAATCAGAGGAAATCTTAGACTAGAGGAAGCTCGATTAGAGGCAGCTAGAGGAAAACAGAATCAAAGGCAACTAGAGAAAAACAAAATCAGAGGCAGCCAAAGGAAACAAAATCAGAGGTAGAACAAAAACATTCAGAGGGGTTTAGGAAACGTATTAACATCGTAATTATCATATTCCATTTACCCATCCTCTCTTCAACCATTAACATAATATAAATCATCTCACAGTTTTTACCCTCAATCTTAGATTTTAATAAAACCCAATACTAAACCCAGAAATTTTTCTAACATAATTTGAAACTAAAATCGAATCCAGAAAACCCACATACAAGATGTGAAAACAATTAGGAAAAGAACTCACAGTTTTCCAAGAAGGGATTTCTTTAATTCGAGATAAGTTGTGGTACATTGGACAATTAATGGGCATTGAGAAGAAGAAAATGACATGCAAGGGTTCAGGCAGATGTAGAAGACTTCAGAGAACTTTTATCTTTGAAGGATTTTTTAAAGAAGAAAAAAATTGACAGATGAGGGAGACAATGAATAGTAAAAATGTTGGTTGTGTTTCAGAATGTTTAGAGAGAAAGTGAGATTTGTTGGTGGAAAAGAAGGTGCAATCGATGGTGAAATAAAATGAAGGTCTTTGTTAGTTAAGTGTACTGGTGAGGGAGAGAAAAAGAGAAAGGTGGCTGGTTCCTTCTTTGACACTTGGATTTATCAATTCTACCGTTTTCCTACTACAACCTTGATCCTAAATTAATATTACTAAAAATATTGTATTAATAAATAATAAGATTCTATTAATCTATTTATTTCTTTAATCTTGTAAATATTCTATTTTAATAATCTGTTTAAATAATATATCTTTTAATTATTTAATTTTAAAAGTCTAAATACTATATTGTTCTTCTAAGGTAGTGAGAGGACCGTTATATCTTTCATCAATCGGACAGATAAGCGCTTACCATTCCGTTTTAGCAAGCATAAAGTCCTCGTGTAATACACATATTGATGCCCACCTTTTTTTGAGAGACCAAAAAGAATGCATTAATGAACATGTTTGTTTAGGACCAAAGTCGATCGTCTCTGATTTTATAGGGAGTAAATCCAAACAAAAAAACTTACACAAACTAAAATCAAAAAGTGGTATATTTGTAGGGACGAAATACATATTTAAACCTTAATCAATATAACTTTGACAAAAAATCTATCACATACCCGCATCCATGAATCAACAAGACCATTATATACAATGTTCAACATATGTATATAGCCACACTCATAACCTTTAGGTTGTCTTTGGCACTAAAATTGAATATCATATGTAAAATTATAGTGAGTAAATATTACATAGATAGATACATATAAATTATAATTGCAATTTTATATATATAATCTAAACAACTTGCAGTGAAAATGATCCATGTGGGCGCATTCTTTCTTAATCTTTGCAACTTATTATATTTAACCAAAGCTCTACAAAAATAAAATATTCATTAAACTTATGTTATAAAACATATCAAAAATTCTATGTACATATACATATCCAGGAAATAAATTAAACACTTAGACAATTTAAATGATATTTTTTATTGGTTTTCATCCCAAAAAACATAGGAAGACTACAATATTCTTTCTAAGACAAATATGTTAAGTACATTTATGTTATAATGGATAAATTATGATGAAAATATACTTACTTGTTGAGATAAGGTACTTTGATCATGCTGCAACTTATTTTGTATTTGTGCCCTAGTAGGATCATATTCACTCTGAATGAAACATGAATCAATACACGTCACTCTTGCCCAAGTCGATACAAAGGCGATGCATATATCTAAAACATTGAAATAAATAAATTTATAGAGACAGGTTTTGAAGAGTAGGGGGTCAATCCAAAAGAGGAACATAGATCAAGATTCAAAGAAAACAAGAAGAAAGATTGCAAAGCCACCTTCATTCTTCATCAATGTCTTGACACGACCAAGTTTGACAAGATATTTGATGCAAGAAGTGCAAAAGAAGCATGGGACATTCTTGAGAAGTGTTATTCTGGAGGAACCAAGGTCAAGAAAGTGAAATTGCAGACCTTACAAAAACAGTTAGAATTGTTGCAGATGGATGAGCAGGAGAAGGTTGCAGATCTGATTTCAAGATTGAGGAGTATCACAAATTAGATGACTAGCTGTGGTGAGAAGCTTACTGAAAAGAAACTATGTGAAAAGATATTGAGATCTTTGCATCCCAGGTTCGATTATGTTGTGTGTGCGATTGAAGAATCCAAAGACATTTCCACATTGAGTCTTGAAGAGTTGCAGAGAACTTTAGAAGCAAGAGAATTAAGAATGGACGAAAGGAGTGGGAGTAATTCTAGGAATCAGGCATTGGTAGCATATGCCAACAAGAAAGGAGACCATAAAAAGAAATGGAAGAAGAATAAGTTCAAGGAATCTGATGATGATTTAGAGTCTTCATCAGAAAGAAGCAATACAAGTGGTAAATCAAAAGGAAAATCAAGAAACTTTGATAAGAAGAAGGTGCAATGTTACAAATGTGAGAAGTTTGGACATTTTGCTCGAGAATGTTGGGCTAGCAAAGGAGGAAAACATAAGTAGAAAGAAGAAAATGAAACATGCGCTGCCCACGAATATTCAGATACTATCGTGTTGATTGCTACCACAAACGGAGAACGTTTTCCGTTTTCAGCCACAAACGGAGAACGTTCTCCGTTTTCAGAATATTCTTCGTCTCAGTTTTGGTTTCCTAATGCTAGTTACTCTAATCAGATGACAAGCCAAAGGGAATGGCTGGTTGATGTTGATACATCAAAAAGGAGCAAGATCAGGTTTGTTGATGATAGAACATTAGAAGCTGAGGGAGCTGGCAACATAGTGATCAAAAGAAGAAATGGCAAAGCTGCAGAAAGTGAGGGAGATGATGTGCTGTTGGTTGAACCAGAAGATGATGGTTCAGAGAAAGTTAATGATGTGGAGGCTGCACAGGACCCATAAAGTGATGTAGAGGGCGTGTTGCAGACTGAATCAAAAGAGGAACATTTAGAATTACAGAACTAGTTGAATGCAACTCAAGAAGATCAAAAGAAAGCAAAGGAACATATTCTCTAGGCTAAGAAGGAGAAGGTAAAAGTTATTGATGAGTTGGAAAGAAGCACAGAGAGTGGCTGAGGAAGCAAATGAGAAACTCAGGGAAGCATTGGTGGCTCAAAAGCTAGCTAAGGAGGAATTTGAGAATGAAAGGTTCTGAGTTGTTAAATTGGAACAGGCTGGAATTGAAACTGTGAAAAAGAAGGAAGATGATTGACAGAAAGAGCTTGGAAATGTGAGGAACGACAAAAATCGTGGTAGTGGAAGAATGAAAATCGAGACGGAAAATTCTTTTTTGGAATCTGATTTAAGAAGCTTCAACTTTAAGCAAGGTGTGTTTACTAATAACGGAAGGCACAATGGTAACCCCCGTGTTTACGATGGAGGTGACAATGGTGAAGCTCGCACTAGTGAACATTTTGCCGAGGGAGACAAAGATGTTCATGATGAAATTTAGGGTGAAGTGGATGATGAGCATGCTGATTAGGAGCATGAGCATGTGAAGTTGGCTGATGTGGAGGAAGAGGAACACCGTGAAGTTGTGAAGGAGAGACGAAAGCAAAAGGAATTTGAAGTTTGTGTTGGGGGTCTAGACAAGGATGCTACTGAAGATGATCTGAGGAAGGTTTTCGGTGAAGTTGGGGTTGTTAGTGAGGTCAGGTTGATGATGAATCCTCAGACTAAAAGGAACAAGGGATTTGCATTATTCCCTTTTGAAAATATGTAGCAAGCAAAACGAGTTGTAACAGACCTTAAAAATCCAGTGATTAATGGCAACCAATGTGGTGTTACTCCAAGTCAAAATAGTGATACTCTATATTTGAGAAACAATGCAAGACATGGACAAAGGAAGCTTTAAAGGAGAAGTTGAGGCATTATAGATTTACCACTGTCCAGGATATTACTTTGGTAGAAGATTCCAATGATCTTGGACTTCATAAGTCATACTTATCTAGTCATTCTAGTGCAGAAGAAATTAAACAAGCTACTTCAAGTTCCTTGGAGTTTCAGTCATCTGAATTTGAACTAACGAAGATTTGAAAGGGAAATAATTCCAGTGGAGGAAGTGTTTGAGCAACTGAAATGTTTAAGAGAAGGATTTGAAGTAGCTATGTCAAGTTACAAGGAAGGGGGTTTGAATTGTAATCTTGCCTATTTAAAATTTCCTGTTAAAAAAACTTAAGAAAACAACTCAAGAATGATCTTGGTTATGAAAACAGAAACGGAGAACGTTCTTGGTTTTAAAACAGAAAACGCAGAACGTTCTTAATTAGTTAAAATCACATTTTATTTTCTCTATTTAATTTTGACAATAACAATAACTGAATATAAATAGAGATAAGGAAGAGATAAACACCGAGATATATCCTGGTTCACCCAACGTGGGCTACGTCCAATCCTCACAACTGTGAGATTTTCACTAAGTGTTCAAAAGAAAGGGAGAACAATCACAGTTAAAGATCAACTTTGATCTGTAACTACACTCCTTTCCACCCAGAAAGGATTCAATCAAGTCACCTAACTAATCTGTTAGGATTTTATAGATACCTTTTTTTAATCACACTCAAACTATAAACAAGCCTTATAGTTGTGAGTTTATACAATAATGATTTGAAAGGTTTGTTTGAATCTAATTATGCTCAACTCTTGTTTGAGAAAAGATTCAGAACAAATAAAGAACTCAGTAGAATAAAACTGGAAGTATGTATTGGGTTCAGCCTGATTTCTTTTTTCGAATGAGATAGCTTCAAGAATGCAAGTGAATATAATTTAGTGAGAATACTTGGCACTTGAAGATCTGAATGATGCTTGCGAATTTGCCTTCCTTTTATAGATGTTTTGAGCAATTAATTCTGGTCAGAAAGAGCTGTTGGTAGTGCTATGTTTTCCTTCTGATAGAAGCAAGGAATCTGTTGACAAAAGTGCACCATTCATGTGACAGTTTTGGGCTTTTTTTTTGGGTTGTTTTGCTTGATTTCAAACAGACTTGCTGCGCGCTATAATGACCCATTAAGCTTTGATAATACTTGATGATAATTGGGCTTCGATCTGGATACTTAATTCGATCCAAAACTGTTTGGAAAGGAGTGAATATTTTTCTACAGAAATGAGAAGTCTTCTTCTGCAGAAACAGAGATTGTTCTTCTCAAAAACGGAGAACGTTGATTATAGGTGGAGAAAGATGATCAATCTGGTCTGATAGACTTCTGGATAATCTAAGGACTTATACTCAATCTTGAAGTTCAGTTTTGTTCAACTTTCTTGACAGTTCCAGACTGGAGAAAGTTGTAGTCCGATTTTTGATATGCTTAGATTCATGAAGATTTATCTTAGTGATCCGAGAACCGTTTTGAGTAAAAATGATTCCTATCTGTTCCTTGCCATGTACTGATGAAATTGGTATAAAGAATCAAGGCAGAATCACTGTAAAAGAGTTGGAGAAAGATTGGTGAAGTGGCTGTGACAATCATTCTTGATTCTGCTGATCTTTCTTTGTTTTGTGCAGTTTATGATCATGACTGTTTTTTGATCTTATTTCTTTGCTTTGCTTGGTTCCTATCTTTAATAAAAAACACTCAAGAGCACAGATTAAATTAACATAACATTTAGAATCAGAATTAATATTCTTAATTAATCTTTGTTTATTTTCATTAAAACTTAATTTGAGAGTTTGTCTTAACAATCTCCCCCTTTTTGATGATGACAAACATGTTAATTTAGATTTTAATTCTGATTCTAATTTTAATTTTGAAGAGGGTAAAAACTCCCCCTCAATTGATGCAATAGATGTTTTTAGTGATATAACTAATGCAATCAGTTTAATTTAGCAATAAAGGATATTTCATTAATAATGCGATTTGCTGAATTACAAAAAGTGAGATTCTGAATTTTAACAGATCATAAACATAATAAAAACTAAACTTAATTCTCCCCCTTTGTCATACAAAAAGGAAGGAGAAAAAGATCCCTATTTTGCTAAAGAAGGAGAAGATCCTTCTGACGATTGAGACTTGGACGGGACAGGGACAGGCTCAAGAGCAGGAGCAACTTGAAAAGGAGGAGGAGGAGGCACACCGAGCTTGGGTGCAAGTGTATCCGTGAGCCAGGATTGTAGTTGAGTCTGTTGAGCCAAGAGAAGTTGCAGAGTTGCCATTATTTTGAAGTTGGTGGGTTCCTTTGGAGGATTCATAATTGGTGGAGGAATGGGAGCAGTGTTGGTTGATGGAACAGAGACAGCTGGGAGAGAGGCAGGTAGTGGCTGAGGATTGGATTGATTGGATGAAGTAGCATTGTTGGAAGGTTCGGAAGAAGCCAAAAATTGACTAATGCCGAAAATAGATGACGTAGTGGTTTGAGGAGAAATGTACGCCGGTGACATGGTGGAGATATTTTGGTGAGAAAGAAATGTTGTCATGGGGTCAAGGGGAGAACGAAGAAGTTGGGAGATAGAGATGAAGTCGGTGGAGGAAATGGTGGATTGTTGGGGAAAAACAGAGAAAGTTGGATTGTTAGGAGGAGGGCTGAGAGAACGTTCTCGGTTTTGAGGGGAATGTTCTTGAGCATGATTAGAACATTCTGGGTTTTGTGGTGAACGTTCTGGGTTCTGTGGAGAACATTCTGGATTTTCTGATGAACGTTCTGGGATATGAGGAGAACGTTCTGGAGTTTTATCGGTAGCCCGATCTGGTGAAGGAGAAGGTGATGTGGGGATTGTAACAGGAGCTTCCCGTCTGGTAGAACGTTTTCTTTTTAGGGTGGAAGGAAATGAATGAATGAGTGGCGCAGATTGTCTGGTTCTGGGTCGGTTAGTTGGTGGATATCATGGCTGTGATTCAGGTGGGGGAGAAGGTTGTCTGGTGACGGTGATTTTCATATGGGCCATGTTTTTGGTGGAAAATTTGGAGATTTTGATAAGAGATTTTTCACTCGCCAGAGGGATATGAAAATGATTAAAGACTTTTGTAAGAATCATACCATAAGGAACAGTATTCTTCTTGTAGTCTTTGTTGGCAGCAACGATCATGTGATGAAGTATCAGATGAGGAAGGTTGAGACGCTTACAGTTGAGCAGGTGATAGATGATTAATGCGTCGTTTTCAGAGACATACTCATGGCTTCCACAGTGAGGAAGAAGAGTATGTTGACTCATGTTGTTGAAAATTTTAGGGAGAGGGTGAAGAAATGTTGAAAGGTACCTAGTGGAATTCTCTTGAAATAGTTCAGAGAGAACTGCAGTCTCTTTAAGATTGAGAGTTGCATACCAGGATTTTCCAAAAACAGCAGGACCTTCAGTAGGAAGATCCAAGATTGAGGCCAAAATGTCAGGAGTCAATCTGATCTCAATTCCCTTGATAGTGGAAATGAACAGAGATTTCTCAGGGAATGTTTTGGCCTGACAGTAGAAGGCGCGAACAACATCTGGATAGTATGGTTCAGAAATTTTCAAAAAGGCAGTCCAGCCTAGGGCATCAGTAAAATGTTTGACAGTGTTGCCATCGACTATGAGTTTGTCGAAGATGAAAACTCTGCCAACACCAATGGGCCTCTAAGCCCATTTTTCCTTAAATAGTTTGGTGGCAGTGGGAGGAATCAGAGGTGTGGTATTAGGTTTGGCCTTTTTCGAAGGTGGAGATGGTGGCATAGGAGAGTCAGAGGAAGGAGAGGAAGGAGATTGAGGTGAAAGAGGTCGTTTGGTGGTTTTTGAGGGAGAAGGATCATAAAACGGAGAACGTTCTTTGGGAGGTGAACGTTCTTGAGTTGGAGAGGGAGATTGTTGGTGTTCATGAGAACATTCTCGAATGGGAGAACGTGCTTGAGTAGGGGAGGATGTGTTTTGAGCATGGGAAGGAAAAGTGGCGGGAGAACGTTCTGAGATAGGAGAACGTTCTTGAGTGGGAGAAGACAAATGAGGAGGGATAGAAGAACGTTCTTGAAGTGGAGAACGTTCGGGAGTAGGGGTAAGATCTTTTTGATTAGTCGTAGTGGAAGGAATGGGAGAACGTTCTGGCATTGGGGTGGGAAAAAGTGTTGGGGTTGGGGAACGTTCTCGAGATGAGGAAGGAGAAAGACGGAATTTGTGCTTAGGTACAGTTGTTTTGAATCTCTGGCGAATGGGTAAGTTTGTTCTTGCCAGAAATTTTGAGGTTGGAATGGTGGTTTTTGTTTTTAGGGTACGGGTTTTAGGTTGAGTGGATGGGGGAGAGGAGAAAAAATCAGTCATTGGTCTTTGTTTTTGGTTTGAAGGAGTAGATTGAGAGGCTTCAGAAAATGATGATTTTGATGGGGTTGGTATTGAGGTTTTTGATTGAGGAGTCTGAGATGAAAAAATAGATTTTGGTGGAGTGACAGGTTTTGTTGAAGAAGGAGGAATATCAAATGATTCGTCCGACTCAGTGTCTGAGATGATGAAATAGGCAGGTTTAGTAATTGGGGTCCTTGAAGTTCCAATTCCTGCCAAGATTCTCACTGAGCGTCTTTTAGGTGTTGGAGGATTGACAAATTTTTTGTGGTGGTGGAGCGGGTTTAGAGAAAGATGTTCGTAAGTGAGGAGGAACTTGAGCAATGTTTGGAGATGGACAGGAATAGAAAGGAGGAAGAACAGAAGATACAGGTTTAGGACAGGAGATGTTAGGGTTTGACTCAGGGGACGAAGACAGTTAGTCAGAAAAAGAGGAGTCTGATGAGTATTTTGGAGGAGTTGGCCTGGGTGGAGGTGAAGGTGAACGATTGTAGACCGGTGAGAAGGATGATGATGGTGATGGAGTTTCAGTGATTGCATTTTTGCGAGCAGATTGCTTTGTTCGAGCCATTTTTGATACAGAGAGAAAGAGATGAAAGACGAATTTGGAAAGAGATAGCAATTTGAGAGGATGGAAACTGTTTCAGAAAAGATGAACAGTTGTGATAACTGCAACTTGGTTTTGCAGTTTTTCAAGAGAGAGAGTAATGATGTCTAAACCTAGGGAAGTGACAAGTGTTGGGGAAAGGAACATATTTGACGGCTTAGCAGTGACCTTTGAAGGCCTTGATGCACGCGCATTTAATGCTCGGACATGCTTTGCCTGCGTATGAGGAAGATGATGTCTGGGAAAATGTTTTGAAAAACAGAGAAAGATGTTTAAAAAACGGAGATTGATAAACGTTCTCCGTTTTCTGCAGAAGCAGTTTTAACTCAAATTTTCATGATTTTTCAAAATTTTCAGTTTTTCTTTGATTGCATTAAAACTTTCCTCGACCAAGGGCTTTGTAAAAATATCAGCAAGCTGATTTTGAGTATCAACAAAAATTAATTCAATATCCTTTTTATTAACATGATCATGAATAAAGTGATGTTTTATTTCGATATGTTTTGAACGAGAATGCTGAATTGGATTTTTTGACAGATTGATTGCACTAGTATTATCATAGTAAATTGGAATACTAGAGTAACTTACAGAGAAGTCTTCAAGTTGATTTTTTATCCAGAGAACTTGTGAGCAACAACTTGCAGCTGATACGTATTCAGCTTCGGTGGTTGATAAGGCTATAGTATTTTGTTTCCTGCTAGACCAGCTTATCAAGGCATCACCCAGAAATTGACATGCTCCACTGGTGCTTTTTCTTTCAGTTTTCTCTCCAGCATAATCAGCGTCACAATATGCTACAAGATCAAAATGAGAACCTTTTCTATACCAAAGGCCAAGATCAGTAGTTCCAACAAGATATCTAAAGATTCGTTTTACAGCAGTTAAATGAGATTCTTTTGGCGCAGATTGAAATCTAGCACATAATCCTACTGCAAATACAATATCTGGCCTGCTAGCAGTTAAATACAGCAAGGAACCGATCATGCCTCTAAATTCTTTTTCAGAAACAGATTTTCCATGTTCATCTTTGTCTAATGAAGAGGATGGATGTATAGGAGTAGACATGATTTTTGCTTCATTCATTTTATACTTGGTTAACAAATCCTTAATGTATTTTTCTTGACAAATAAAAATGCCATTTTCATGTTGTTTAATTTGTAATCCAAGAAAATATCTTAATTCTCCCATCATGCTCATTTCAAATTCACTTTGCATGAGTTTTGAGAAGCCATCACACATTTTTTCATTAGTTGATCCAAAGATAATATGATCAACATACACTTGTACAATGAGTAAATCATTTTTATCAATTTTCTTAAAAAGTGTAGTGTCTATATTTCCTCTGGAAAATCCATTATTGATTAAGAAGGAACTTAACCTATCATACCAAGCTCTTGGTGCTTGTTTCAAGCCGTACAAAGCTTTTGTAAGTTTGAAAACATGATTTGGCTTTGATTGATCTTCAAAACCGGGAGGTTGTTTCACATAAACTTGTTCATTTAAAAAACCGTTTAAAAATGCACTTTTAACATCCATTTGAAATAATTTAACAAGTTTGTGAGATGCATATGCAAGAAGTATACGAATAGCTTCTAACCTTGCAACATGAGCAAAAGTTTCATCATAGTCTATACCTTCTTGTTGGTTGTAACCTTGAGCAACCAATCTTGTCTTGTTTCTTACAACCTTACCTTCTTCATCTAATTTGTTTCTGAAAACCCAACGTGTACCAATAATTGTTTGATCTTGAGGATTTGGTACCAAGGTCCAGACTTCATTCTTATCGAACTGCTGCAGTTCTTCCTTCATGGATGCAATCCAAGATTGATCAACTATGGCTTCTTTAATTGATTTTGGTTCAACTTGAGAAATCATTGCCATGTTGTTTTCATCATTCTTGAATGACTTTCTGGTTCGGATTCCATCTGCTGTATCCCCAATGATTTGAGTTTGAGGGTGATCTCCTATCGTTCTCCAGCTTTTAGGTGGAGAATGATACGGAGATTGTTTATCAATCTCCGTTTCCTGCACATCAGTTCTCTGTTGTGTGTCTGGAAATTCTTCATCCTCATTTGACTTTTCAAGTATTAAGTCATTAAATTCATCAAATAAAATATGCATGCTGATTTCAACAACTTTAGTTCTTAGATTAAAAACTCTATAACCTTTAGAGTCGGTTGAATAACCCAAAAAGATAGCTTTATCTGATTTTGAATCAAATTTTCCAAGAACATCTTTGTTGTTTAGAATATAACAGTAGCACCCAAAAATATGGAAGTATGAAATGTTTGGTTTTCTGTTTTTCTAGATTTCATATGGAGTTTTGTTTATGATTTTTCTAATGGATACACGATTTAAAATATAGCATGATGTATTGACGGCTTCAGCCCAAAAATATTTTTCAACATTAGATTCTTCCAGGATTGTTCTTGCCATTTCTTGTAAGGTTCTATTTTTTCTTTCAACAACTCCATTTTGTTGAGGAGTTCTTGCACAAGACAAATTATGAGAAATGCCAAGTTCATCAAGAAAGTTTTTGAAAGGGGCATTTATGAATTCTCCTCCATGATCACTTCTTATAGAGATGATGCTGGATTCTTTTTCATTTTGTACTTTTTTACAAAAGATTTTAAAAGTTTCAAAAGCATCATCTTTTTGTTTTAAAAATAGTACCCAAGTGTATCGAGAGAAGTCATCAACAATAACAAAACCATATTTCATTCCTCCTAAACTGGTTGTTTTGACAGGACCAAATAAGTCTATGTGAAGTAATTCAAGAATTCTGTTTGTGGGAATAAAATATTTTGAATGAAAGCTGCTTTTAACTTGCTTTCCTTTGACACAGACTTCACATATTCTGTCTTTTTCAAAATTCAGTTTTGGTAAGCCTCTGACAAGTTCTAATTTTGAAATTTTGGAAATGGTTTTCATGCTGACATGCCCTGCCCTTTTATGCCAGATCCATTTATCTTTATCAATAGATATGAAACATGATTCATCAAGCAGTTCTTCAAGATATAATACATAAAGGTTTTTCTTTCTGGTTCCAAAAAACAGTTTTTCACCAGATGTTGTTTTTATGATTTCACATAGGTTGGGTTTGTAAATAACTTCACAGACATTGTCACAAAGTTGACTTATGCTTAAGAGATTATGTTTTAGACCTTCAACATATTGAACATCAGTTATTTGAGCAAAGTTTTTCTTACCAATTGTCCCTTTACCTTTGATTCGAGCTTGATTGTCGTTTCCAAAAGTAACCGACCCTCCATCTTTCTTGACGAAGGACATGAAGCAATTTTTATCACCTGTCATGTGTCTTAAAATGCCACTGTCCAAAAACCATGGCTTTTTCTTGACACCTTGAGAACCAACCTGCAGTTTTGGTTTTATTAACTTTTGGTACCCATTCTGTCTTGGGTCCTTGTGGATTAGTTCTAAATTTTGATTTTCTAGTATTATAACATGTAGATTCAGAATGTCCAATCTTAGAACATGAAGAACATTTAATTATTTGTTTATGAAAAGATTTTTTAACTGGTTTTGACAGATTTTCAGAACTTTCTCCGTTTTCTGTTTTATCTGGAGAACGTTCTTGGTTTTTTTTGAAAAACTGTTTTTTGTTTCAGATTGTTCTTTTCTATGTTTGCTCTTGATTTTGTCATCTCTTTTCTTAAAATAACATGCAAATTCAAGGTGTCCAATTTTACTGCAATATGAACATTTGATCTTGCATTTGTTTTCTCTTCTTTCTGGAATAAAAAAGTTTTCATACATTTTGGTTTTCTGAGTTTGATTAAAACCAAGACCAGCTTTATCAAATATTCCAACTTGAGATCCCATGATATTTTGAAATGTTCCAGTAGCTTTAATAAAGTTTAACAGATAATTTTTAAAAAGTTGAACTTCAGATTTAAGGAGAACGTTCTCCTTTTGAAGTGCATAATGTTCTTGACTTTCTTGATTTTCAGTGTGAAAGTTTTTGGTTTGAGATTCTTTCAGATTTTGAATGATTTCCTTCAGCTTATTATTCAGAACCAGAGTTTTTTCTTTTTCTTCCTTTTCTTTATAAAATTTTTCTTTTAAGGAACCACACTTTTGAATGAGTAAGTTTGAATCATTTAATAAGTTGTCAAATTCTTTTTCCATTTGTTCACACAAAATGCAGGATTCAGAATTTGTTACCTCATTTTCTTCAGTGTTTGCCATTAAGCATATGTTAGCTTCTTCATCTTCTTCCTCATCAGATTCATCTGAGTTATCCCATGTGGCCATCATTGATTTCTTTTTGAAAGGAAATCTGTTTGGTATTCTTTTGTTTAGAGGACACTCAGATTTGTAATGTCCCAGCTTATTACATCCAAAACATGTAATTTGGCTTTTGTCTAGTTCTGTTTTAGGATTTTCTTTTCTGTTTGGGAATCCCTTTTTCATTTGATCTCTCCTTCTCATTATTCTTTGAATTCTTTTAGTGAGAAAAGCTATTTCTTCATCAGCATCTTCTTGAATTTTTTCTTCTGGTTCTTCCTCTGTTTGGTCAAGCATGCTTTCTTGAGATGCTTTTAAAGCTATTGCTTTTCCTTTCTTGACAGATTTATCTTCTTGTAGTAATACATCATGTGCTTTTAAGGTTCCAATTAGCTCTTCTAGTGCCAGTACTTCAAGGTTCTTGGCTTGGCTTATGGCTGTTACCATTGGTCTCCATATGACTGGAAGACATCTCATGATCTTTCTTACTCTATCTTGTACTGAGTAAGCCTTTCCCAAGGATTGCATTTCATTCACTATAGTTGTGAACCTTGAATACATTTCATCAATGGTTTCTCCTTCATTCATTTCGAACAGCTCAAATTTTCTTATGCCGATGTCTATTCTTGTTTCTTTGACATGGTTTGTTCCTTCATGATGAATTTGCAATGTATCCCAAATTTCTTTAGCAGTTGTGCATTCATCGACTCTTTCGCTTTCTTCCCTGCTCAAAGCGCACGATAAGAATAATTGAGCTTTAGAGTTTAAGAGTACCTTAGTTTTGTCTTCAGATGTCTAGTCGATTTCTTCCTTTTTGGCAGAGTTTGAATCATTTTGATCAGCTCTTGGAATGAAATCTCCATCTGTAATGATGCGCCAGATTCCCGTGTCTTGAGACTTTAGAAACAACTGCATCTTGTTTTTCCAAAAGTAGTAATCAGTTCCATCAAACTATGGTGGCCTGTTTGAGGACCCTCCTTCAACAATGTATTTTGCTTTTGACATTTTTTCTTCTAGATCTTTTTCTCTAGCACTTGGTTAAAGTGTTCCTTTTAGAGACCAAGCTCTGATGCCAATTGAAGTAGCTATGTCAAGTTACAAGGAAAGGGGTTTGAATTGTAATCTTGCCTATTTAAAATTTCCTGTTAAAAAAACTTAAGAAAACAACTCAAGAATGATCTTGGTTATGAAAACAGAAACGAAGAACGTTTTTGGTTTTAAAACAGAAAACGCAGAACGTTCTTAATTAGTTAAAATCACAATTTAGTTTCTCTATTTAATTTTGAAAATAACAATAACTGAATATAAATAGAGATAAGGAAGAGATACCACACAGAGATATATCCTGGTTCACCCAACGTGGGCTACGTCCAGTCCTCACAACTGTGAGATTTTCACTAAGTGTTCAAAAGAAACGGAGAACAATCACAGTTAAAGATCAACCTTGATCTGTAGCTACACTTCCTTTCCACCCAGAAAGGATTCAATCAAGTCACCTAACTAATCTGTTAGGATTTTATAGATACATTTTTTTAATCACACTCAAACTATAAACAAGCCTTATAGTTGTGAGTTTATACAATAATGATTTGAAAGGTTTGTTTGAATCTAATTATGCTCAACTCTTGTTTGAGAAAAGATTCAGAACAAAGAAAGAACTTAGTAGAATAAAACTGGAAGTATGTATTGGGTTCAGCCTGATTTCTTTTTTTGAATGAGATAGCTTCAAGAATGCAAGTGAATATGATTTAGTGAGAATACTTGGCACTTGAAGATCTGAATGATGCTTGCGAATTTGCCTTCCTTTTATAGATGTTTTGAGCAATTAATTCTGGTCAGAAAGAGCTGTTGGTAGTGCTCTGTTTTCCTTCTGACAGAAGCAAGTAATCTGTTGACAAAAGTGCACCATTCATGTGACAGTTTTGGGCTTTTTTTTTTTGCTTGATAATACTTGATGATAATTGGGCTTCGATCTGGATACTTAATTCGATCCAAAACTGTTTGGAAATGAGTCAATATTTTTCTGCAGAAATGAGAAGTCTTCTTCTGCAAAAACAGAGATTGTTCTTCTCAAAAACGGAGAACGGTGATTATAGGTGGAGAAATATGATCAATCTGGTCTGATAGACTTCTGGATAATCTGAGGACTTATACTCAATCTTGAAGTTCAGTTTTGTTCAACTTTCTTGATAGTTCCAGACTGGAGAAAGTTGCAGTCCATTTTTTGATATGCTTAGATTCATGAAGATTTATCTTAGTGATCCGAGAACCGTTTTGAGTAAAAATGATTCCTATCTGTTCCTTGCCATGTACTGATGAAATTGGTATAAAGAATTAAGGCAGAATCACTGTAAAAGAGTTGGAGAAAGATTGGTGAAGTGGCTGTGACAATCATTCTTGATTCTGCTGATCTTTCTCTGTTTTGTGCAGTTTATGATCATGACTGTTTTTTGATCTTATTTCTTCGCTTTGCTTGGTTCCTATCTTTAATAAAAACACTCAAGAGCATAGATTAAATTAACATAACATTTAGAATCATAATTAATATTCTTAATTAATCTTTGTTTATTTTCATCAAAACTTAATTTGAGAGTTTGTCTTAACAGGATTAACATCAAAGGAAATATCAAATCATCTTCAAATATTTGAACCAAACAAATTGGAAGAGAAAAATGAAAACAAGTTTTTGAAGTTCTTAGAGTTAATATGAAACCCTTTATCATGGGTTATGGAAGCTGCTGCATTAATGACAATTTCTTTGGCTAATGGTAGTGGAAGACCTCCTGATTGAAGAAACTTGAATTCAGGGAGAATGTTGGAAACGAAGAACGTTCTTCGTTTCAGTGTTAGAAAACGAAGAACGTTCTTCGTTTTCTATTTGTGTAATTCAAGTTAATATGTTAGTTGTAATAACTAACTAATTAATTTCTCAATTAGTTAGTTAGTTAACTAGAGAACATTTAGAATGAGCCATGTATAAATAATTCAATTCATTCAGTAAATAAATAAGTCCATTCAATACAAGATTTCTAGTTTTCCATTACTCTTGCACTTGAAGTAACAAAGCTTGAACGCTAACAATCGCTTTGTCCAAGAACAAACACTTCACTTGTCTCATGTTCCTCATGTTCCAATTTTAGTTCTATAGACAATGATATACTCATCGACTTTAACAACAATTGTTGAATAAAATCTAGTTGAAATTCAAAACTTTTTGAGTTGAACATATGTCAGCATCCTAAATAATTAAAGATAAATTATTAGTCATTTAAAATATTTCAAGTGTAAATAGAAAAAGACGTATGTAACGAATACCTTAACCATATCATTATCTAATGACTGTGTAAGGTGAACCCCAACTTGTACACATCAGCATATACCAGTATAGACTTATTATTCTCAACATATAATTTACTTAGCATATACCACTACAAAATCATTATTATGAACATATAATTTACAATCATTATTATCATCATATAATTTACACTATTATGAGATATCTTTGTCATATAATTTACACTGTTATGAGATATCCTCGTAATCACATTAGAAAGCTCCTTATCATCATCCTCGTCTTCTTCTGATTGTTATGAGATATCCTCGTAATCACATTAGTAAACTCCTCTATTTGGTATATACCACTAGTAACCTCATCTATTTGATATATACCACTAGTAACCTCATCTATTTGATATATACCACTAGTAAACTCCTCTATTTTCTATTTGATATATACCACTAGTAACCTCCTCTATTTGCTCATCTATTAATGTGTTGGTGTTTCCCGATTGCCATATCCTGTAAAGCAATAGCCAAATAAATGATAATTAATTTTGATATTACCGTAAAACTTTTAACATTTTTGATAAGTCGCTAATTAATATCTGTATGATTTTTAAAATAAATATGATTAGTGTCAAATATTTGTAAGGATCCAAAGTATAATTGATTGATAATATAAAATTATTTACACAATTAGAGTATATAAATAAAATTCAAACTATAATATCATTAATATATATATATATATATATATATATATGTATGTATGTATATATCATAATTATTACCTTTGAAAAACAAGGCAACATCGCTTCTTCTTTTAGACATACTATTTTATCCATATTAATCAAATAAATCACAGTCGAAGAGATTTACGCCTGACAATGCTAGAACGAACAATATAGCAAAGTATGAAAAATACATCATAGACCAGATTTTGTTGTCTCGCTTGTGGATCTAACTGAGAAAAAACAACACAATGTTTAATAGAATAAAAGAAGAAACAACAGTTTATATGCAATCAATTAAATGAGAAATAACCTAAAATTTGCCATATATATAGTACCAATTTGAGTAGAATGAAGCCACAATTGAATATGTATCAATCCTTAATACATCATGACTAATATTCAATTCAGTATACAAGTATATATGTGAGAATATATCTTGCAAGGAATAGATAGATAGTGAATGATTACTTTTGAAACTCTCTGCAGATGCAAGATAATGAGAGTTGAGAAACATAGGGATCCAAGAAGTTTTGGGAATGCACCATTAGGGTTATGCTATCAAAGTGAACGCAACCAAATATTTATAATAAAGAGGCTAGGAGTTGGTGTTAAGTTAAACTTTTATATTTTGATTGTTATACCCTGTACCCCTAAATTATCCTTATACCCCCCACAAACGAAAGGAAAAGATATAAATGTCCTCATATAAATATTAAAACTTACCATTTTTCACAATTCCACCATTTGAGTACCAATATTTTTTCGTTTTTTCCGAAATACTTTTTTCAAGTTTTCCGGTATACAAGTTACACTCCGAAAAACGTTTTTACAGAGTTAATTTCCAGAAATCTTATTCGAAGTTTTCCGGAACTACTGAAAAACATTTTTTTGAGATTTCCAGAGATTCTAGAAAACTTCAACCCACAAGTTTTTCTGAAATTTTTTTAATTTCAATTTTTTTAATTTTTTACTATTTTGTTATTTATTTAATTTAATTTATTTAATTTTTTTAAAAAAAAGATGTGTACCGGAAAACTTTTTCACTAGTTTTCCAATACAAGAGTTTTCAACCCACAAGAATTTTTTGAAGTTTTTTTAATTTCAATTTTTTTAATTTTTATTATTTTGTTATTTATTTAATTTAATTTATTTAATTTTTTTCAAAAAAAAGATGTATACCGGAAAAGGTTTTCACTAGTTTTCTAATACAAGAGTTTACTGATACAAACTTTTTAAACCTTTTTAACCTTCTGTAGCGGATAACTTTAAAAATGTTTTTCAATAATTTCCAAAAATCTTTAATGTACAGAAAAACTTAAATTATTTGATAGTTGGTAAAATAGTAAAAAAAATTAAAGGCAAAATTGATATTTGAAAAAAATTGTGGGAGTATAGATAAAATTGGAGTACAAGGTATAACTTTCTGATATTTTCTATATGGGCTTTAGTAATGGGCTGCCCATTTAATTGAACCAATCGGCTAGTAGTCTGATTAAGGTTGGGCCGAGGTTAAATTGGTATAGTAACCAAATAATATATTTTTATTGATTTGTAATGTTTTATACCAAACAAAATAAAAATATGAAGCTAAAACTATAATTAATATTAATAACTATAATATTTATTTTAAAATAAATATCATATTAAAATTCAAAATAAAAACTTTTCAATTCTAGTTCTTATGAAAAAAGAGAGAATTATATATAATTTTAATTCAACGTTTTTCATTTCTACTTTTATTTATTTATTTTACTTTTTATTAACATAACGTAATTTGTTGATTCAAATTACATAGTTTATTGATGCAATACAAATTTAAATTTGTTAAAAACAAAAAAGATGAATCAATAAACAAATTCACAGCACCTTAGTTAATAGCACAAAACAACAATATGCCTACAAATATAACAAAACTCAAGTGTCCAGAATATCTAAGCCTATGAATATGTAACGTTCACAACATTAAAGTCATTGATTTGTAATGGATCAAAACTACTATGTCAATCTCAATCTGAACCAAAATGAACACCGTACGAAGACGAAAAAAAAAGCACCACAGTCACACCACAAAATCATGAAAAAAAATAAAATAAAAAAAAATTAAATTTGTGTGTAAATACCATTTCATTTAAAAGAGAAAACTAGTAGCAAACTTTTTGATATAAATGAAAATTTCTGAAATCAGTAATATACTTATTAAAGTCCCATTTTCGCTTAAAAGAGAGAAAAAAATAGAAGACTTTGTGCTATAAAACAAAACTTTATAGGTCAATAATATAAAATAAATGGATAAACTACTATTTTAGTCTTTGAAAGTATAGAGCACTATCAATTTGGTCAGTAACTCAATTAAAAACTCAAATTATTTATCGAATCATCAAAACATCAATTACTTTAATCCTTGACGTTATAATAGTCATGGACTATTTTGAAAGTTGTATCCTTTAGGAACTTTTATGTTAATAAGTTGTGTCTTCAAAGACTATTTTGATTATTTAATGACTAATTTGAATTTTTGGTGGAGCCAATGACCAAAATAACAATGTCTATTTCAAGGACTAAAATGATAGTTTATGTTAAAATAAATATAAGTAAAATAGAAAAATAATTGTGGGGGAAAAACGACATTGTTTTTAATTTTTTTTAAAAAGAGTAAAAAGATTGGGCCGAACCCCTCGAACTTGGTCAGTTGTTGGTTTTCACAGGTCAAAATTTTCTTGTTTGTGATGGGCTAAAACAAGTAGTTGGTTTTGCAGAATTCTTTTAAGGATAAAGATGCTAATAATTTATAACATTCTTCTATTGGAGAGTCTTTTATGGAAAATCATTATACTATCATCTTTTAAGGAAGTGATTTCTAAGGTAACGAAAAAAATACAAAATAAAACTATAATATATAGTTTTCGTCGATGGGTTTGAAAATCTACATAATTTAAGAATTTTTTTTTTACCGAGTTAGATTTATGTCCCTCAGTTTTTGTTTTTTTTTTTTGTTTTAATAAATTTTTAGTTTAAAAAAGTAGTTGATAAACACTATCGACTATGTACACTCTAGATCAAAATTAATTTTTGGGTAAACGACCTAGAATATAATTAATATATTAAACACAAGAATATGAGTTAAATATGTTGGAACATAGTTAGTTCTAATATAATGTTTACTCTTGGTGTTTTAATGATTACAAAAAATTACATAACAAAAGAATAATTTATTCTCTAATGAATTCTTTAAATGTGCTGAAAATACATTCAACAAAGCAAAGTCTGGAAGAGTCGAATTCATCTTATGACATTAAGTTCTAAAGCATGATGCATGAAAAACATGAACAGAACATAATATGATTACTGAAGATCAGAAGATAGTTAGATCAATAAAGAGAGACAAAAGGAGTGTGTGCATTTCACAGTGACATCAGTTGATATGAGTAAAATATCAGATAATAGGAATATCAGATGCACTTTTGAAAGTACGAGTCGAAGCTCTGTAGTAAAATCACTAATAAATGATTTCAATTAGTTGACTGTAAGGGACAACTTGTAAAATAGAATCAGATTTGCAACTATAGTGACATGACATCAACAATAACACAACTATGGTTTCAATGGTTATATCTCAATGACTATTTTCTCAAGTGCTAAAAAAGAGAACTTCAAATCAAATGTTTAAGTTGACAAACGTTCATACATCAACTAAATTATTATTGGTCAAATTAACATCTGCACCACATTAACATCTCAACAAGAGTCCTTATGAGATAATTCTAAATGAATGTCCATGAAGACGGAAAAAAAAAAAAAGACTTGGAGAATCCAATATCATAAAGAGAGAAAAGAAAAAGACTATGTTCAAATTGAATAGAATATATTTAGAAAAAATCTTTGAACAAGATGAGAGAATAGAAAATCCTCTCTAGTGAGAGTTTAGATCTTATTGTAAATCAACCAAGTAAATTAAATTTATATCCTCTATAATGAAGTTATAAAACTTGGATTTATATATGATTGAGTTGTAATATCTTCTCTTATGAGAGTTAGAATCGTAGATGACTTTGTATCACAATAAATATCAACTCAAACATTCACAATTGATCCGATAGTGGCAACAACCCTTATGAGTATATCTCACTTGAAAGCACACTATTTCAAGAATTTCTTAAACTCCTCCATGAAGAGTATATTCACTTGTTTCTCATACTCTGTCCATCATTAAGAATTGACTTCATTTGAAGCTAAATCACTCCATAAATTTTTACATGTCAAGTACCTTTTTGATATTAAATAGTGCAATTTTTATGTTGGTTTTCTCAGGAATTTCTATAGCTATCTACATAATCTCATAACATACCTTGCATCAATGTCAACCAGTGATTGTGCACTAAGTTAGTTGTTAGAAAAGAGTGGCGAGTCACAATGAAGTACGTAAGTATCAAGCCTTTCATAGCAATAATCTTTCTAAAATGTCATTTTTACACTATCAAACTTTTTTTAAGATGTGGAAGATCAGATAATGGTGCAAGTGTGCAACAATAGAGCATACTAAGAATTTAATATCTCAATGAACTAAAGCTCATGATATTAGTTGCATCTAACTCCATCTAAAGAAATGTATAAGAATTAGATCAAATTAATATATAATATTAACCTCCCTCGTGCTTTACAATACTGGACAATGTAATACTTATTACAAAATATACGAATTCAACCAACTCTAACATCATCTTTATTCCAATCATTGATATTAATTTGTTTCACTTCCAAAACTCTTCCTACATGCATATGAAAAAGTCATAAGTTCATATGTTGTCCCTCTCAATCTAATTATTTCCACCACCTTCATATGTCTTATGTATTGAGAAAGAAATCTTGCAAAATTTTGCATAGTTCATTGCCAATTCATGGCATTTTAAGATTTGGTACCACCAACCATGTCAATCCAGTTGGTTCATTTCCCAAATAAAATTCCAACACTTCTTAAGACTCAAGTTGCTGACTAAGAGTGGTGTGATTCTAACTTCAATCCAACTCAATGAAAATCCCTTTTTTGTGCTTGTTTGATTCTACAAAACAGTGCTTCATTCAATTCAAAGTTGTTTGGGGATTATCATATATTTAACCCCTTTTTAGAGAAGGATACAAGGCCAAAATGAGAAGAAAAGATTCTGGTAGCAAAAAAAACATGTCCAAGTTATTGATGAATAATAATAATAATAAAAATAATAATAATAATAATAATAATAATAATAATAATAATTAAAAAAAATTCCTCAAAAAAATAATAATATACAGTTTTGTTGAATTATGGTAGGGTCAAATAGCTTGAAATCATTAAAAATTGGAGAAAAATGATGAAAAAAATCCATTACGAATGAAACATAAATCATTTTAATAGGAAAGTACAATTTTATTTTTGGTAATCTATATACTACGGAAGAAAAAAATGTTTATCATATATAGTATTTTCTAAGGAATAGTATTTTGTTGACATTAAAAAAAGTAGTTATTTTGTTCGAATTATATTATTATATAATATAAAAAATGGTATGAATGAAGTCTAACTAATTACTACCTATACGAAGGAAGGGTTGAAGTATCTATTGTATTTCCGTCAATGGAATTATTTGCTCATAAAAACAAACATATATGATTAGAAAAAATTGGCAGTGAAAAATCATAAAGCAAAAGCAATTATCTCACTCTATTTTTGCAGCATGATCATCAATTTTTGTTTCAAGGGCTTTTGGTGACAGCTTCAAAATCAGAAGTACTTCTTCTTATTTCGTTTGTAAACCAAAAATCCATTAACCAAATTGAAATAAATGTTGTTTCCTAATTGGCACATATTCAAGCTTTCTTGCAGGGAAAGACATAAACAATGCCAAGAAGAAATTCTAGTAAAAAAAAATAAACAACATGTTAGTAGGGTGAAATCATGAAAAACATGCATGGAGAAAAAGGTTGGGGAAAAATTCCAACATTATGAAAATTTCAAGGGGTTTTCAACATCAAATTTTTAATCATTATCATGTATCAACATCCTTAATTATGAATCATCTAGGAATTTGAATGAAAAATATTATCTGTTTTACACCGACATCTAATAAAAGTTATGTATTTATGTTTCACCCACCTTTGTACTTGTATGATTATTTATAAATTAATTATATGACATAAAAATAATGATAGTTTTTCATTGTACGATTGTGTAAAGATGTTCTTACATTGTCTCTTTATGTCCGGTAAACTCATTTTTTATTAGAAAAGCATAATTTGTTCATAGTAATCTATATACTACCAGAGAGAAAAAAGTTTATCACATATTTTATAAACAAGGTGTAGGTTTGGATCCATAGGTTCTGAGTTAAAGTCTGCGGGTGCAATTTAAGAAAATCAAATATAAATTTATTTTTAAGTGTTCACTGGACCCCTAAGATCTTCCACCATCCCTCACCCTAAATTTTATTAATATATAAAAATAAACATAAATTAAATCAAAATAAATTATAATAGTAAATATGAATGAATTAATTTGAAATCAAAACATAACACAATAATAAACTAAAGATATTTATTTTGATACACTTTTAGTACAAGGGTAGATTAGTCACAAAGAATCTTTTGTGTGACTTTAAGGTAAATATCATTAAAGTAAAATATTTTTAGGAATTCAACGATTATGATTGATTGACAATATAAAATGTATTTAAACTATTCGTGCATATCAATGAAATCCAAATATAATACACATATATAGTTATTACCTCAACAACAATTCTTCTTTTATGCATGTGCTTTTATTCATATTTAATCAAGGAAATCACAGTTGATAAGATTTGTGTCGGACAAACCAGGTAAAGTTGTCTTGTTCTTGGATCTGTCTTTTGACAAAACAACAAACGATTAAATACAAGAAAAGAAAAAACATACAAAATTATATACAATCAATGACAAAACGTGAGAAATAACCTGAAATTTTCCATATCAATAACACCAATTTGAGTAGGTTGAAGCCACAATTGAATATGTATATGTTGATCCTTAAAACGTTATAATTAATAATCAATTCATACTAGTAGATATGTGTGAATATATCTCGTAAATGATAGATATATAGATCAATAGCTAATATAAGATTGCTTTTGTAATTCTATGCAAACGCCTGAAAGCGAAGGTTGAGAAATAGAGAAATGTTGTAGAAGTTTTGGGAAAGCGCCGTTAGAGCTATGCTATCAAAGCGAATGCAACTACAAATTTATAAGGAGAAAAAGGGGTTGGTGTTAGGTTAAGTTTGTATGTTAAATATAAGGGCTTTACGTGATGGGCCGGACATTTAACTGACAAAATAGGCTAATAGGCTGATCAGGGTTAGACCATTAGTAATCAAATAATATATTTGTATTAATTTTTAATATTTTTTACCAAAAAAAATACAAATATTAAACTAAAAATATAAATTTATAATTTCATAATATTAAAAATCAAAACTATAACTTTTGATTCTAATTCTTATGAAAGGTAAGCAAAAGAGACGATTATTTTTAATTATAAATAAAAAGTTTCTAAGTGGAAAGTATACTTTTTAATAATAGAAAAAAATTAGAAATGTGATTATATATCATAGGAGAGAGACAAATATAAATTTCTTTTTACAAGTGTTCAATTAATCATAAAGTATTTTCTACTTTAAAATGGAGACCACTCTTTACCCTAAATTTTTTTTCGAAAAAAAGAAAGTATCTAATATACTTATTAAAGTGTCATATAACTTAAAGAGAGAAGTAGTAGAAGAATTTTTGTTTTAAAACCAGATTTATTAATTGAATAGTATAAAAGGAAAAAGAAAAAGAAAAATTGCGAGAGAAAACATTTGTTAACAATTTTTTGAAAGAAAAAAAAAGTAAAAAA
>JBBPBP010009780.1:28527716-28549272 GCA_037974735.1 Cicer chorassanicum
TATATTTTTAAAAAAAGTTTCTTTTAAAAGAATTAAACTCTCAACACGAGAGAGCAATATGTTAAAAACTAAGATGAAATAAATAACTTTCCAACATAAAAGTATGCCATAAAACATCTTAGAATTTCTAGTGAGGTTGCGCTTTTGAATATGAACGATTGTTTGTGGTATATCTATAGTGTTCGTGGATATTTATAGTTATTCTATGATATAATGATTTGTTTGTTATAAATTATAAGAAAAAGTGATATTGAAATTCAATTTAGAAATTGTTTTTTAAAGATTGTAAAGAAAATGATAATTTATTGTATTTGTCTTTTGTAATGAAAATCATCTTTTTATGATGGTTTAAAAGTCAAATTAGATGCATTTCTTTGTGAATTAGAAGCAAACGATCTTTTTGACGCTTCTTTTGCTTTGTAGATTCACTTGGTTGAATATTTTAGAAATTTCTCACTACGAATCAAAATCTTCATTTTCGAAATAACTTGTAAATAACACAAGCATAACTATTCATTTGGGTTCAACATGACATTCTCACACATGTTTATATTTTCTTTTACTACCTTATAGTGTTTTTCTATATGATACTTCAAGTAGTATTTAAAATTATAGTTTATAGCATACAATTTTATCTCTTTTTTGTCCTTTTTATATGAATTGAATAAATTTTAATAGTAATTAAAAATATATTTTTAAATATATCACTTTATATTTACCAATTAATTTGACTTCTAATTTTATCAAATACTTTGAATTTGATTTATTGATGTGAAATTGACAAGGTAAATTATTTGAAGGTAGAAATATAACTTCAATTGCGTTCATTAAAGTAAGTTATATGTCTCTTATGATCACATGAGGAAATGAGGTATTTGAAACAAACAGTCTTTCAATTTCTTCAATGCCCTACATAAGTTTTCTTGAAGTTCACAATCCATATAAGTCTAAGTCACGCTGAATGCAACCCAATTGAAGTTATGCAAACAATTTCAAATAATGGTAATCTATACTTGTTGGTTTTGTATGTGTATATTTCATGATCAATAAAAAAGAAATATGTTTAATAAAGTGATGGAGTCTGAATGCGTCCAAAATATATTCCTCACAACTTAAGAGTCTTCATGGGTCTTACTCCAGCAAACATACTTCTCAGATATTAGTCATGTTATATTATTATCTTGATCTCTCAATGATTGTTAGGATGTGCCTCAAATGCAATGTGATACCTTGTAAGTTCGTCAACATGTTTCTTATATTCTACTTCTAAGTGTCTCACAAATGCATTATTCTCAAATGTAGCCACTAACTCATGGTTGTGAAGTCCACATAACACACTAATAATCCATCTCTTACCATTCTTCAATGATTACGATCTAAATTTAAGTCATTGAGTTCCGTTTATTTGACATATATTTTTCACCGTAACCTAAAATTAATTTTGACCTACTTAATCTCTTTCCAGAATTTGTGTCAGAACGAATAATAATAACGGCTATTATATTTTGTTTTTCAATCTCTCTTTGTCTAGGATACGACAAGTTCTAATGAATCAAATAATTAAAAAAATTAAAATTAAACCAAAAATATATACAAACTATATTTTTCAATATATTGAAATTTTTGATTTATTAAAAACAAAAACAAAATATTTATCGAAAATTTCAAAATTTTAAAAAATCTGATAAAATAAATATAACAGAAATTTAATACAAGAAAAATTTGATTAACAATATACATACTAGAAAATTGGTAATGAAATTTTCGATACCCAAATTTACGTTTCAGAAATTTAGATTTTGAAAAATCGAGCGTCCATTTTCAAAAAGGAAAATTCAAAATTTTAAATTTATCAATACTAGATTTTTTGAAAATGCTTCTTTTCACAAAGGTTTTTTGAAAATGCTTCTTTTGGACCGACACATAGTATGCACAGTAAAAAAACGAAAATACTTCTTTTCACGAAATATGTGTGTATTTCGTCAAATACGAAACTGTTGAGTTTTACACTAATTAAATCATGACACGTTTTCATTAGTGATTTTCACGAGGGAAGTTATTCGTGATAAATAGTATTTCCCTTAAATAACAAAATCAATTTGATCTTTTTTTTTTCTTGTCTCTCTATTCTTCCTTTGTGATAGATGAGTTTCTCCACAAAGGGCAAGAATTAGGTGGTAGTAGACAAGTCTCCAAAGAATGATAAGATTTTTGAAAGGAGAGAAGAAGAAAACCAATTTCTAATAATAGATGGGTGTGTACCTATTTGTTCAATTTTGTCTATAATTTTAATATATTATTCTTATCAATTCATTTAATACACATTGATAATGATAGTAGTTTTATTTTTTCTAAAAATTAGGTTGAAATACCCACTTTTGTTAACAATGTCTAATTATTCAAGTGAACAAAATATTTCCTAATTAATTGAATAATTTTCAAGCCAACAACACTAAACATAATGAACTTTATAATGATAAAAGAGTTATTTTGATCAGAGGATGCTTGGATTAGAGGTAGTATGATCAAAGACAACACTATTTAAGTTGTTCTTGGATCATAGGCAACATGATTAGAGATATTCTGATCAGGGCAACATGATTAGAGACATTTTGATCAAGGAAACATGATCAGAGTCATACTTGGACTAGAGGCAACTTGGTCAAAGGAAGACTTGGACCAGAGGCAACTCGATCAGAGGAAAGCTTGGACTAAAGACAGCTCAATCAGAGGAAATCTTAGACTAGAGGAAGCTCAATTAGAGGCAGCTAGAGGAAAACAGAATCAAAGGCAGCTAGAGGAAACAAAATCAGAGGCAACTAGAGGAAAACAGAATCAAAGATTGCCAGAGGAGATAGAATCAGAGGCAGCTAGACAAAAACAGAATCAGAGGCTGCTAGAGGAAACAAAATCAAAGGCTGCCAGAGAAAACAGAATCAGAGGCAACTAGAGAAAAACAAAATCAGAGGCAGCCAAAGGAAACAAAATCAAAGGTAGAACAAAAACATTCAGAGGGGTTTAGGAAACATATTAACATCGTAATTATCATATTCCATTTACCCATCCTCTCTTCTATCATTAACATAATATAAATCATCTCACAGTTTTTTCCCCTCAATCTTAGATTTTAATAAAACCCAATACTAAACCCAGAAATTTTTTCTAACATAATTTGAAACTAAAATCGAACCCAGAAAACCCACATACAAGATGTGAAAACAATTAGGAAAAGAACTCACAATTTTCCAAGAAGGAATTTCTTTAATTCGGGATAAGTTGTGGTACATTGGACAATTAATGGGCATTGAGAAGAATAAAATGACATGCAAGGGTTCAGGCAGATGTAGAAGACTTCAGAGAACTTTTGTCTTTGAATGATTTTTTAAAGAAGAAAAAAATTGACGGATGAGGGAGACAATGAATAGTAAAAATGTTGGTTGTGTTTCAGAATGTTTAGAGAGAAAGTGAGATTTGTTGGTGGAAAAGAAGGTTCAATCGATGGTGAAATAAAATGAAGGTCTTTGTTCGTTTAGTGTACGGGTGAGGGAGAGAAAAAGAGAAAGGTGGCTGGTTCCTTCTTTGACACTTGGATTTATCAATTCTACTGTTTTCCTACTACAACCTTGATCCTAAGTTAATATTACTAAAAATATTGTATTAATAAATAATAAGATTCTATTAATCTATTTATTTCTTTAATCTTGTAAATATTCTATTTTAATAATCTCTTTAAATAATATATCTTTTAATTATTTAATTTTAAAAGTCTAAATACTATATTGTTCCTCTAAGGTAGTGAGAGGATCGTTACATCTTTCATCAATCGGACAGATAAGCGCTAATCATTCCGTTTTAGCAAGCATAAAGTCCTCGTGTAATCTTGAATACACATATTGATGCCCACCTTTTTATGAGAGACAAAAAAGAATGCATTAATGAACGTGTTTGTTTATGACCAAAGTCGATCGTCTATGATTTTATAGGGACTAAATCCAAACAAAAAAACTTACACAAAATAAAATCAAAAAGTGGTATACTTGTAGGGACGAAATACATATTTAAACCTTAATTAATACAACTTTGACAAAAAATCTATCACATACCCGCATCCATGAATCAACAAGACCATTATATACAATGTTCAACATATGTATATAGCCACACTCATAACCTTTAGGTTGTCTTTGGCACTAAAATTGAATATCATATGTAAAATTATAGTGAGTAAATATTACATAGATAGATACATATAAATTATAATTGCAATTTTATATATGTGGAATTATAGTGAGTAATTGCAATTTTAAACAACTTGCAGTGAAAATGATCCATGTGGGCGCATTCTTTCTTAATCTTTGCAACTTATTATATTTGACCAAAGCTCTACAAAAATAAAATATTCATTAAACTTATATCATAAAACATATAAAAAATTCTATGTACATATACATATCCAGGAAATAAATTAAACACTTAGACAATTTAAATGATATTTTTTATTGGTTTTCATCCCAACAAACATAGGAAGACTACAATATTCTTTCTAAGACAAATATGTTAAGTACATTTATGTTATAATGAATAAATGATGATGAAAATATACTTTATTGTTGAGATAAGGTACTTTGATCATGCTGCAACTTATTTTGAATTTGAGCCATAGTAGGATCATATTCACTCTGAATGAAACATGAATCAATACACGTCACTCTTTCCCAAGTCGATACAAATGCGATGCATATATCTAAGATATTGAAACAAATAAATTAAAATAATTTTTTTGTTATAAATGAAATTAATGACTTGACTAATTTTTCAAATTAAATGTACTTATGTCGCTCAATTCTACTATATCGCTGTTGAAAACGAAGAACATTATTTGTTTTCTGTTTGTGTAATTCAAGTTAATATGTTAGTTGTAATAACTAACTAACTAATTTCTCAATTAGTTAGTTAGTTAACTAGATGACATTTAGAATGAGCCATGTATAAATAACTCAATTCATTCAGTTAATAAATAAGTCCATTCAATACAAGATTTTGTTGTTTTCCATTACTCTTGCACTTGAAGTAACAAAGCTTGAACGCTAACAGTGGTATCAAGAGCTTGGTTACGAAAAACCAAATCAGTGTGATAAACACGAGTGAAGTGTAAGGATCAAACATGAGTGAAGTGTGAGGATTAAACACGAGTGAAGTGAAGATGAGTTCAAGTGCAAGCAATGAAAATTTTCCAGCCCATATGCCACATTTTGATGGAAAAGATTGGGATAGATGGAGAGTTCAAATTCGTGCATTGTTTGGATTTCAAGAAGTGTTGGAAATTATAGAGACAGGTTTTGAAGAGCTGAGGGTCAATCCAACATAGGAACAGAGATCAAGATTCAAAGAAAACAAGAAGAAAGATTGCAAAACCACCTTCATTCTTCATCAATGTCTTGACACGACCAAATTTGATAAGATATCTGATGCAAGAAGTGCAAAAGAAGCGTGGGACATTCTTGAGAAGTGAAATTGCAGACCTTACAGAAACAATTCGAATTGTTGCAGATGGATGAGCAGGAGAAGGTTGCAGATCTGATTTCAAGATTGAGGAGTATCACAAATCAGATGGCTAGCTGTGGTGAGAAGCTTACTAAACAGAAACTATGTGAAAAGATATTGAGATCTTTGCATCCCAGGTTTGATTATGTTGTGTGTGCGATTGAAGAATCCAAAGACATTTCCACATTGAGTCTTAAAGAGTTTTAGAGAACTTTAGAAGTAAGGGAATTAAGAATGGATGAAAGGAGTGGGAGTAATTTTGGGAATCAGGCATTGGTAGCATATGCCAACAAGAAAGGAGACCAGAAAAAGAAATGGAAGAAGAATAAGTTTAAGGAATCTGATGACGATTCAGATTCTTCATCAGAAAGAAGCAATACAAGTGGTAAATCAAAATGAAAATCGAGAAACTTTGATAAGAAGAAGGTGCAATGTTACAAATGTGAGAAGTTTGGACATTTTGCTCGAGAATGTTGGGCTAGCAAAGGAGGAAAACAAAAGAAGAAAGAAGAAGATGAAACATGCGCTGCCCAAGAAGATTTAGATTCAGATACACTCGTGTTGATGGCTACCACAAACGGAGAACGTTCTCCGTTTTCAGCCACAAACGGAGAACGTTCTCCGTTTTCAAAATATTCTTAGTCTCTGTTTTGGTTTCCTAATGCTAGTTGCTCTAATCAGATGACAAGCTAAAGGAAATGGTTGGTTGATGTTGATACATAAGGAAGGAGCAAGATCAGGTTTGCTGATGATAGAACTTTAGAAGCTGGGGGAGCTGGCAACATAGTGATCAAAAGAAGAAATGGCAAAACAGCAGAAAGTGAGGGATATGATGTGCTGCTGGTTGAACCAGAAGATGATGGTTCAGAGAAAGTTAATGATGTGGAGGTTGCACAGTACCCAGAAATTGATGTAGAGGGCGTGTTGCAGGCTGAATCAAATGAGGAACGTTCAGAATTACAGAACTAGTTGAATGCAGCTCAAGAAGATCTAAAGAAAGCAAAGGAACAGATTCTCTAGGCTGAGAAGGAGAAGGTTAAAGCTATTGATGAGTTGAAAGAAGCATAGAGAGTGGCTGAGGAAGTAAATGAGAAACTCAGGGAAGCATTGGTGGCTAAAAGGCTGGCTAAGGAGGAATCTGAGAATGAATGGTTCTGAGTTGTTAAATTGGAACAGGCTGGAATTGAAATTGTGAAAAAGAAGGAAGAAGAATGGCAGAAAGAGCTTGGAAATGTGAGGAACGACAAAAATCGTGGTAGTGGAAGAATGAAAATCGAGAGGGAAAATTCTTTTTTGGAATTTGATTCAAGAAGCTTCAACTTTAAGCAAGGTGTGTTTACTTGTAACGGAAGGCACAATGGTAACCCCCGTGTTTACGATGGAGGTGACAACGGTGAAGCTCTCACTAGTGAACATTTCGCCAAGGGAGACAAAGATGTTCATGATGAAATTCAGGGTGAAGAGGATGATGAGCATGCTGATGAGGAGCATGAGCATGTGAAGTTGGCTGATGTGGAGGAAGAGGAACACCGTGAAGTTGTGAAGGAGAGACGAAAGAGGAAGGAATTTGAAGCATGTGTTGAGGGTCTAGACAAGGATGCTACTGAAGATGATATAAGGAAGGTTTTCGGTGAAGTTGGGGTTGTTAGCGAGGTCAGGTTGATGATGAATCCTCAAACTAAAAGGAACAAGGGATTTGCATTATTCCCTTTTGAAAACGTGGAGCACGCAAAACGAGTTGTAACAGACCTTAAAAATCCAGTGATTAATGGCAACCAATGTGGTGTTACTCCAAGTCAAAACAGTGATACTCTATATTTGAGAAACATATGCAAGACATGGACAAAGGAAGCTTTAAAGGAGAAGTTGAGGCATTATGGAGTTACCATTGTCGAGGATATTACTTTGGTAGAAGATTCCAATTATCTTGGACTTCATAAGTCATACTTATCTAGTCATTCTAGTGCAGAAGAAATTAAACAAGCTACTTCAAGTTCCTTGGAGTTTCAGTCATCTGAATTTGACACTAACGAGGATTTTAGTGAAGATGAGCTCATGACAAATGGTCTGATAGAAAGCAGTAAAGTTGAAAGGGAAATAATTCCAGTGGAGGAAGTGTTTGAGCAACTAAAATTTTTAAGAGAAGGATTAACATCAAAGGAAATATCAAATCATCTTCAAATATTTGAACCAAACAAATTGGAAGAGAAAACTGAAAACAAGTTTTTGAAGTTCTTAGAGTTAATGTGGAACCCTTTATCATGGGTTATGGAAGCTGCTGCATTAATGACAATTTCTTTGGCTAATGGTAGTGGAAGACCTCCTGATTGAAGAAACTTGAATTAAGGGAGAATGTTGGAAACGAAGAACGTTCTTCGTTTCAGTGTTAGAAAACGAAGAACGTTCTTCGTTTTCTATTTGTGTAATTCAAGTTAATATGTTAGTTGTAATAACTAACTAATTAATTTCTCAATTAGTTAGTTAGTTAACTAGAGAACATTTAGAATGAGCCATGTATAAATAATTCAATTCATTCAGTAAATAAATAAGTCCATTCAATACAAGATTTCTAGTTTTCCATTACTCTTGCACTTGAAGTAACAAAGCTTGAACGCTAACAATCGCTTTGTCCAAGAACAAACACTTCACTTGTCTCATGTTCCTCATGTTCCAATTTTAGTTCTATAGACAATGATATACTCATCGACTTTAACAACAATTGTTGAATAAAATCTAGTTGAAATTCAAAACTTTTTGAGTTGAACATATGTCAGCATCCTAAATAATTAAAGATAAATTATTAGTCATTTAAAATATTTCAAGTGTAAATAGAAAAAGACGTATGTAACGAATACCTTAACCATATCATTATCTAATGACTGTGTAAGGTGAACCTCAACTTGTACACATCAGCATATACCAGTATAGACTTATTATTCTCAACATATAATTTACTTAGCATATACCACTACAAAATCATTATTATGAACATATAATTTACAATCATTATTATCATCATATAATTTACAATATTATGAGATATCTTTGTCATATAATTTACACTGTTATGAGATATCCTCGTAATCACATTAGAAAGCTCCTTATCATCATCCTCGTCTTCTTCTGATTGTTATGAGATATCCTCGTAATCACATTAGTAAACTCCTCTATTTGGTATATACCACTAGTAACCTCATCTATTTGATATATACCACTAGTAACCTCATCTATTTGATATATACCACTAGTAAACTCCTCTATTTTCTATTTGATATATACCACTAGTAACCTCCTCTATTTGCTCATCTATTAATGTGTTGGTGTTTCCCGATTGCCATATCCTGTAAAGCAATAGCCAAATAAATGATAATTAATTTTGATATTACCGTAAAACTTTTAACATTTTTGATAAGTCGCTAATTAATATCTGTATGATTTTTAAAATAAATATGATTAGTGTCAAATATTTGTAAGGATCCAAAGTATAATTGATTGATAATATAAAATTATTTACACAATTAGAGTATATAAATAAAATTCAAACTATAATATCATTAATATATATATATATATATATATATATATATATATATATATATATGTATATATCATAATTATTACCTTCGAAAAACAAGGCAACATCGCTTCTTCTTTTAGACATACTATTTTATCCATATTAATCAAATAAATCACAGTCGAAGAGATTTACGCCTGACAATGCTAGAACGAACAATATAGCAAAGTATGAAAAATACATCATAGACCAGATTTTGTTGTCTCGCTTGTGGATCTAACTGAGAAAAAACAACACAATGTTTAATAGAATAAAAGAAGAAACAACAGTTTATATGCAATCAATTAAATGAGAAATAACCTAAAATTTGCCATATATATAGTACCAATTTGAGTAGAATGAAGCCACAATTGAATATGTATCAATCCTTAATACATCATGACTAATATTCAATTCAGTATACAAGTATATATGTGAGAATATATCTTGCAAGGAATAGATAGATAGTGAATGATTACTTTTGAAACTCTCTGCAGATGCAAGATAATGAGAGTTGAGAAACATAGGGATCCAAGAAGTTTTGGGAATGCACCATTAGGGTTATGCTATCAAAGTGAACGCAACCAAATATTTATAATAAAGAGGCTAGGAGTTGGTGTTAAGTTAAACTTTTATATTTTGATTGTTATACCCTGTACCCCTAAATTATCCTTATACCCCCCACAAACGAAAGGAAAAGATATAAATGTCCTCATATAAATCTTAAAACTTACCATTTTTCACAACTCCACCATTTGAGTACCAACTTTTCCAGAAATCTTATTTGAAGTATAGAGTCAATTTCCAGAAATATAGAGTCAATTTCCAGAAATCTTATTTGAAGTTTTCCAGAACTACTGATAAACTTTTTTTTTTGTTGAGATTTCCGGAGATTCCGGAAAACTTCAACCCACAAGTTTTTCTGAAATTTTTTTAATTTTTTATTATTTTGTTATTTATTTAATTTAATTTATTTAATTTTTTAAAAAAAGATGTGTACCGGAAACTTTTTCACTAGTTTTCCAATACAAGAGTTTTCAACCCACAAGTTTTTTTGAAGTTTTTTTAATTTCAATTTTTTTATTTTTTTATTTATTTAATTTAACTTATTTAATTTTTTAAAAAAAAAAAGATGTGTACCGGAAATTTTTTTCACTAGTTTTCCAATACAAAAGTTTACTGATACAAACTTTTTAAACCTTTTTAACTTTCTGTATCGGAAAACTTTAATAAAGTTTTTCAATAATTTCCAAAAATCTTTAATGTACAGAAAAACTCGAATGATTTGATATTAGATAAAATAGTAACAAAAATTAAAGGCAAAATTGATATTTTAAAATTGGGGTACAAGGTATAACTTTCTGATATTTTCTATATGGGCTTTAGTAATGGGCTGCCCATTTAATTGAACCAATCGGCTAGTAGTCTGATTAAGGTTGGGCCGAGGTTAAATTGGTATAGTAACCAAATAATATATTTTTATTGATTTGTAATGTTTTATACCAAACAAAATAAAAATATGAAGTTAAACTATAATATTAATAACTATAATATTTATTTTAAAATAAATATCATATTAAAATTCAAAATAAAAACTTTTCAATTCTAGTTCTTATGAAAAAAGAGAGAATTATATATAATTTTAATTCAACGTTTTTCATTTCTACTTTTTATTTATTTATTTTACTTTTTATTAAAATAACGATATTTGTTGATTCAAATTACATAGTTTATTGATGCAATACAAATTTAAATTTGTTAAAAACAAAAAAGATGAATCAATAAACAAATTCACAGCACCTTAGTTAATAGCACAAAACAACAATATGCCTACAAATATAACAAAACTCAAGTGTCTAGAATATCTAAGCCTCTGAATATGTAACGTTGACAATATTAAAGTCATTGATTTGTAATGGATCAAAACTACTATGTCAATCTCAATCTGAACCAAAATGAACACCGTACGAAGACGAAAGAAAAAAGCACCACAGTCACACGACAAAATCATGAAAGTATAGAGCACTATCACTTTGGTCAGTAACTTAATTAAAAATTCAAATTATTTATCGAATCATATAAACATGAGTTAACTTAATCCTTGACGTTATAATAGTCATGGACTATTTTGAAAGTTGTATCCTTTAGGAACTTTCATGTTAATAAGTTGTGTCTTCAAAGACTATTTTGATTATTTAATGACTAATTTGAATTTTTGGTGGAGCTAATGACCAAAATAACAATGTCTATTTCAAGGACTAAAATGATAGTTTATCTTAAAATAAATATAAATAAAATAGGAAAAAAATTGTGGGGGAAAAACGACATTGTTTTTAACTTTTTAAAAAAAAAGTAAAACGATCGGGCCGAACCCCTCGAACTTGGTCAGTTGTTTGTTTTCACAGGTCAAAATTTTCTTGTTTGTGATGGGCTAAAACAAGTAGTTGGTTTTGCAGAATTCTTTTAAGGATAAAGATGCTAATAATTTATAACATTCTTCTATTGGAGAGTCTTTTATGGAGAATCATTATATTATCATCTTTTATGCAAGTGATTTCTAAGGTAACGAAAAAAAAATACAAAATAAAACTATAATATATAATTTTTGTTGATGGGTTTGAAAATCTACATAATTTAAGAATTATTTTTTGCACTTTTTATTTTTAATTTTTTACTAAGTTAGATTTATGTCCCTCAATTTTTTTTTTGTTTTAATAAATTTTTAGCTTAAAAAAGTAGTTGATAAACACTATCCACTATGTACACTCCTAGGTCAAAATGATTTTTTGGGTAAACCACCTAGAATATAATTAATATATTAAACACAAGAATATGAGTTGAATATATTGGAACATAGTTAGTTCTAATATAATGTTTACACTCGGTGTTTTAATGATTACAAAAAAAAAAAAATACATAACAAAAGAATAATTTATCCTCCAAAGAATTCTTTAAGTGTGTTGAAAATACATTCAACAAAGCAAAGTTTGGAAGAGTCGAATTCATCTAATGACATTAATCTCTAAAGCATGATGCATGGAAAACATGAACTGAACATAATATGATTACTGAAGATCAGAAGATAGTTAGATTAATAAAAGAGAGGCAAAAGGAGTGTGTGCATTTGACAGAGACATCAGTTGATATGAGTAAAATATCAGATAATAGGAATATCAGATGCACTTTTGAAAGTACGAGTCGAAGCTCTATAGTAAAATAACTAATAAATTGTTTGAATTAGTTGACTATAAGTGACAACTTGTAAAATAGAATCAGATTTGCAACTCTAGTGATATGACATCAACAATAACACAACTATGGTTTCAATGGTTAAATCTCAATGACTATTTTCTGAAGTGCTAAAAAAGAGAACTTCAAATCAAATGTTTAAGTTGACAAACGTTCATACATCAACTAAATTATTACTGGTCAAATTAACTTCTGCACCACATTAACATCTCAACATGAGTCCTTATGAGATAATTCTAAATGAATGTCCATGAAAAAAAAAAGAATAAGACTTGGAGAATCCAAGATCATAAAGAGAGAAAAGAAAAAGACTATGTTCAAATTGAATATAATATATTTAGAAAAAGTCTTTGAACAAGATGAGTGAATAGAAAATCCTCTCTAGTGAGAGTTTAGATCTTATTGTAAATCAACCAAGTAAATTAAATTTATATCCTCTATAATTGAGTTATAAAACTTGAATTTATATATGATTGAGTTGTAATATCTTCTCTTATGAGAGTTAGAATCGTAGATGACTTTGTATCACAATAAATATCAACTCAAACATTCACAATTGGTCCGATAGTGGCAACAACCCTTACGAGTATATCTCACTTGAAAACACACTATTTCAAGAATTTCTTAAACTCCTACATGAAGTGTATATTCACTTGTTTCTCATACTCTGTCCATCATTAAGAATAGACTTTATTTGAAGCTAAATCACTCCATAAATTTACATGTCAAGTACCTTTCTCAAAAATTTCTATAGCCATCTACATAATCCCATAACATACCTTGCATCAATGTCAACCAGTGATTGTGCACTAAGTTGGTTGTTAGAAAAGAGTGACGAGTCACAATGAACTATCTAAGTATCAAGCCTTTAATAGCAATAATTTTTCTAAAATGTCATTTTTACACTATCATACTTTTTTTAAGATGTGGAAGATCAGATAATGGTGTAAGTGTACAACAATAGAGCATACTAAGAATTTAATATCTCACCGAACTAAAGCTCATGATATTAGTTGCAGGGAAAAATTGACATAGAGAAATAAATAAACTAAATCACAACACTTAAATATAATGTAAAACTCCAATATAATACTGAATAAAAATTCAAAAATATTCTCTAATGAAATTAAGAGAATAATATTATGTGAAAATATTTACAACACTGTAAAATACATGTTTTTGATGAAGACAAAAGACCAACGATGACGATGATGATCAAGACAACAAGCTCAAAAAGAAGAAGTCCAACATATCTCATTGATTAACTTTAGACTTCAAACATATTAAAATATTTAAATATAAAGGTAAATGATACAATCACAAGATCAAGTACATGAGAACCTTTCATCTTTACATATGCATAAAAAGCATCTACAAAAGTCAAAATTATATTTACAAAGTGTTACAATTAATATTTTTGACAAAATACAAAGGTGTATTCGAATACAACCTAAGTGTATTCGAATACAGATGAAACATGGCTAAGTCAGAGGCTAGACCATCTCATCTGTATTCGACTACAGATGAAAAATTGATAAGTCAGAGGCTAGGCCATCTCATCTGTATTCGACTACAGATGAAAAATTGCCAAGTCAGTAGCTAAAATTCTTCATCTGTATTCGACTACACAAAAGTGTATTCGGCTACACAGTGAAAAATTTGAATAAATTTGAACGTTGCAGCAAGGTGTATTCGAATACAGATATCTTGTAATCGAATACAACTGGAAGCAATGCAATTTTTCAGTTCTGAATTCAATTTAAAACATTGCAATTCTTCCTCAAACCTCTTGGATCAATGGCCACAAATCTGAAGAGATGTTTATGGACTATAAATATGTCATAACTTCATATTCAAAGAGGACAATCCCACGACCAAACCTTGAACGACTTTGAACAACTTTTCTATTTTTCACAAAGTCATTTTTCATAATTCAAGTACTTGCATTTCATTTTCATATCCTTGATAAAGGTTCTCAAAGTACTTGAAGCAATATTGGATTGTTATCATTATACCTCTCTTTCATATTCCTATCAAATCACATTATTTGTAAAAAGAAAGTAGTACTTTCTTTAAGTAGTTTTATCTAAGATAGTGGGGTGCTATCTTAGAGGTTTTGTTAGAAGTTTGTAGCACAGATCCTAGGGTGGGACTTGTACATATTCTAACAATAGTGGAGAAATCTCTTGTGGTGTGCAAGAGGACTGGATGTACCCTTGGGTATAAGGGGAACCAGGATAATATTGCTGTGTTCTTTACATTACTGCCATTCACATTATCTTTTACTATCCGTAAGCACAAAAATCGATTGCTAATTCGCTGAAAACAAGAAATACTCTTAAACGCCTAATTCAACCCCCTTCTTAGGTGCACATCTGATCTTACAATTGGTATCAGAGCAGGTTCAAGGTAACTTACTCCTCGATCAATAATTCATGGCTTCCGCACAACCTGTTTTCAGAGACGGTGGCAGCAGTAACAAACCACCATGTTTCGTCGGTGAACATTATGATTTCTGGAAAATACGAATGCAAGCATATCTTGAGGTACAGGGAGACGAAATATGGGATGCTGTTGAAAATGGTCCTTACATTCCAACAACACTCATCAACAACAAAGAAGAAATTAAGATAAAGAATTCTTGGACCGATGACGATAAAAGAAAAGTGCTGTTTGATAAAAACATTCTACAATCAGCACTAGGTATGGATGAATTTTTCCGCATATCTCACTGTAAAACAGCCAAAGAGATATGGGATACATTGGAAGTAACCCATGAAGGCACCGTAGAGGTAAAAAGATCCAAATTAAATACACTTTCTCAAGAATATGAATTGTTTCGCATGCAGCCTGGAGAATCTATATTAGACATGCAGAAACGATTCTCCCAATTAACAAATCACTTGACAGCCCTCGGAAAAGTCTTCTCCAACGATGAACTGAATCTGAAAGTACTACGATCACTAACTAGGGCGTGGCAACCAAAGGTGACAGCAATATCAGAAAAGAAAAGCTTATCCAAGATGTCACTTTCTGCATTATTTGGAAAACTCCAAGAACATGAAATTGAACTTGGATTGTTGGAGCAAAACGAATGTCTAATAAAGAAGACCAAAAACGTTGCTCTAAAGACCGAATCAAAGGAACAAACCACAGATGATAGTTCAGATGAAGACGAAAACATTACTTGCCTTGTTAGGAAATTTGGCAATTTTCTTAAGAATAATAGAACTTTCAAAAAGGAAAGTTTCAAGAAAAAGGATAATTCTACTTCAAGCCAAAACTTCACTTGTTTCGAATGCGGGAAACATGGACATATCAAAGCAGAATGTCCAAACCTCATTAAGAAGAATGCCGGTAGAAGAAAAGACTTCAAGAAAGCATATATAGCATGGGAAGATAACGATATAAGTTCATCATCAGAAACTGAAAGTGATGAATGTGCTAATGTTGCACTAATGGCTTCACATCATTCAGATGACGAAGAGGTTAGTAACTTAAACACTCCTCATTATAATCATGAATTAGTCACAGAATACAATAAAGCACAAAATGCAATAAAGGAACTTCTTGTTGAATGTAAAAATCTGCTTAAACAAGTATCAACACAAAAGAAAGAAATTTCATGTCTTAAAGAAAAAATTGATATTATGGAAAAAGATACTGAAAAATCAAAGCAGAATTTTACATGCAACAAATGTGATTCCCTTTCATTTAAAATTGTTCAACTAAATAGAGTGATTGAAAGATATGAAAAAGGACATATAGGATTGGAAAATGTTCTAAACATGCAAAGATATTCAAACGATAAAAGTGGTCTTGGATTTTCTAAATTTGACAAACCAAGCACCAATAAGACCATTTTTGTCAAATCAAGTACTCAAACAAATCAAGGAAATATTACAATTTTACAAAAAGGTCATTCTTATAAGGAGAGAATTACTAAAAATAAACTTTATACATATACTAGTAAAATTCCTACTTGCTCATATTGTGGAATTCATGGTCACACACCTAATGCCTGTCATGTGAGAAACATTAGTGTTCCAAAAGGGCATTACGTTTGGATAAAGAAAGGTACTTTGTCATCACTCTTCAAAATTTAAAATTTTTCCTCTTGATAAGTTTCTAGAATTAATTCTTTGATATATATCTTTTATTAATATATGAATATGTGCCTTACATGTTGTATTTTCTATGAAATTTTTTTTTTTAAACAAAAACTTGAAAATGTAGTTCGTATACTAGGAATAGTTTTGATGAAGCTTGTTTAACAAGTTCTTATGATGCTTTAGTTAATTTTCCTTTTCAATATGTTTTTGTTATAATACTTGATCATGATTTTGGGTATTATTTGATATTCAAATATTCTCTTTTATATCTTAAAATTACTTGGATTCTACTTTATATATTGTCGATATTTTCCTTCTTTTTGATCATGTCAAAAGGGGGAGAAAAGTTTGGTATTTTGTTGTTTTTAAAACTGTTTGTAGGTCTTTTCCAAAATGATCACAAACATTCAAGTTCAACGGGGGAGTACGCATAAATTACGGGGGAGTAATTTTCCGATGATACAGTCTCTCCAAACAACAAAAGTTTTGTCATAATCAAAAAGGGGGAGAATGTAAAATACATGTTTTTGATAAAGACAAAAGACCAACGATGACGATGATGATCAAGACAACAAGCTCAAAAAGAAGAAGTCCAACATATCTCATTGATTAACTTTAGACTTCAAACATATTAAAATATTTAAATATAAAGGTAAATGATACAATCACAAGATCAAGTACATGAGAACCTTTCATCTTTACATATGCATAAAAAACATTTTCAAAAGTCAAAATTATATTTACAAAGTGTTACAATTAATATTTTTAACAAAATACAAAGGTGTATTCGAATACAACCTAAGTGTATTCGAATACAGATGAAACATGGCTAAGTCAGAGGCTAGACCATCTCATCTGTATTCGACTACAGATGAAAAATTGATAAGTCAGAGGCTAGGCCATCTCATCTGTATTCGACTACAGATGAAAAATTGTCAAGTCAGTAGCTAAAATTCTTCATCTGTATTCGACTACACAAAAGTGTATTCGGCTACACAGTGAAAAATTTGAATAAATTTGAACGTTGCAGCAAGGTGTATTCGAATACAGATATCTTGTAATCGAATACAACTGGAAGCAATGCAATTTTTCAGTTCTGAATTCAATTTAAAACATTGCAATTCTTCCTCAAACCTCTTGGATCAATGGCCACAAATCTGAAGAGATATTTATGGACTATAAATATGTCATAACTTCATATTCAAAGAGGACAATCCCACGACCAAACCTTGAACGACTTTGAACAACTTTTCTATTTTTCTCAAAGTCATTTTTCATAATTCAAGTACTTGCATTTCATTTTCATATCCTTGACAAAGGTTCTCAAAGTACTTGAAGCAATATTGGATTGTTATCATTATACCTCTCTTTCATATTCCTATCAAATCACATTATTTGTAAAAAGAAAGTAGTACTTTCTTTAAGTAGTTTTATCTAAGATAGTGGGGTGCTATCTTAGAGGTTTTGTTAGAAGTTTGTAGCACAGATCCTAGGGTGGGACTTGTACATATTCTAACAATAGTGGAGAAATCTCTTGTGGTGTGCAAGAGGACTGGATGTACCCTTGGGTATAAGGGGAACCAGGATAATATTGCTGTGTTCTTTACATTACTGCCATTCACATTATCTTTTACTATCCGTAAGCACAAAAATCGATTGCTAATTCGCTGAAAACAAGAAATACTCTTAAACGCCTAATTCAACCCCCTTCTTAGGTGCACATCTGATCTTACAAACACCATAAGATTCTTTCAAATCCTACGAACCTAATACATTCATATTCTCTAAAGAAAAAAATCTGAACTGCATCTAACTCCATCTAAGAAAATGTATAAGAACTAGATTAAATTAATATGTAATATTAAACTCCGTCGTGCTTTACAATACTGGACAATATAAGACTTATTACAAGATATACGAATTCAACCAACTCTAACATCATCTTTATTCCAATCATTGATATTAATTTGTTTCACTTCCAAAACTCTTCCTACATGCATATGAAAAAGTCATAAGTTCATATGTTGTCCCTCTCAATCTAATTATTTCCACCACCTTCATATGTCTTATGTATTGAGAAAGAAATCTTGCAAAATTTTGCATAGTTCATTGCCAATTCATGGCATTTTAAGATTTGGTACCACCAACCTTGTCAATCCAGTTGTGTTTCATTTCCCAAATCAAATTCCAACACTTCTTAAGATTCAAGTTGCTGACTAAGAGTGGTGTGATTCTAACTTCAATCCAACTCAATGAAAATCCCTTTTTTGTGCTTGTTTGATTCCACAAAATAGTTCTTCATTCAATTCAAAGTTGTTTGGGGATTATCATATCCTTAACCCCTTTTTAGAGAAGGATACTAAGCCAAAATGAGAAGAAAAGATTCTGGTAGCAAAAAAAACATGTCCAAGTTATTGATGAATATAATAATAATAATAATAATAATAATAATAATAATAATAATAATAATTAATAATAATAATATTAATAATAATTAAAAAAATATTCCTCAAAAAAATAATAATATACAGTTTTGTTGAATTATGGTAGGGTCAAATAGATTGAAATCATTAAAAATTGGAGAAAAATGATGAAAAAAATCCATTATGAATGAAACATAAATCATTTTAATAGAAAAGTACAATTTTATTTTTGGTAATCTATATACTACGAAAGAAAAAAATGTTTATCACATAGTATTTTCTAAGGAGTAATATTTTGTTGACATTAAAAAGAGTAGTTATCTTGTTGGAATTATATTATTATATAATATGAAAAATAGTATGAATGAAATCTAACTAATTACGACCTATACGAAGGAAGGGTTGAAGTATCGATTGTACTTCTGTTAATGGAATTATTTGCTCATAAAAACAAACATATATGATTAGAAAAAATTGGCAGTGAAAAATCATAAAGCAAAAGCAATTATCTCACTCTATTTTTGCAGCATGATCATCAACTTTTGTTTCAAGGGCTTTTGGTTATAGCTTCAGAATCAGAAGTACTTCTTCTTATTGCGTTTGTAAACCAAAAATCCATTAACCAAATTGAAATAAATGTTGTTTCCTAATTGGCACATATTCAAGCTTTCTTGCAGGGAAAGACATAAACAATGCCAAGAAGAAATTCTGGTAAAAAAGAAAAAATAACATGTTAGACATTGATGAATAGAAAATAATAATATATGTTTTGTTGAATATATAATAGTAGGGTGAAATCATGAAAAACATGCATGGAGAAAAAGGTTGGGGAAAAATTCCAACATTATGAAAATTTCAAGGGATTTTCAATGTCAATTTTTTAATCGATATCATGTATTAACATCCTTAATTATGAATCATCTAGAAATTTGAAGGAGAAATATTATCAGTGAAAAACTGTTTTACACTAACATCTAATAAAAGTTATGGATTTATGTTTCACCCACCTTTGTACTTGTATGATTATTTAAAAATTAATTATATGACATAAAAATAATGATAGTTTTTCATTGTATGATTGTATAAAGATGTTCTTATATTGTCTCTTTATATCCAGTAAACTCATTTTTTATTAGAAAAGTATAATTTGTTCTTAGTAATCTATATATTACCAGAGAGAAAAAAGTTTATCACATATTTTATAAACAAGGTGTAGGTTTGGATCCATAGGTTCTGAGTTAAAGTCTGCGGGTGCAATTGGAGAAAATCAAATATAAATTTATTTTTAAGTGTTCACTGGACCCCTAAGATCTTCCACCATCCCTCACCCTAAATTTTATTAATATATAAAAAAAACATAAATTAAATCAAAATAAATTATAATAGTAAATATGAATGAATTAATTTGAAATCAAAACATAACACAATAATAAACTAAAGATATTTATTTTGATACACTTTTAGTACAAGGGTAGATTAGTCACAAAGAATCTTTTGTGTGACTTTAAGGTAAATATCATTAAAGTAAAATATTTTTAGGAATTCAACGATTATGATCGATTGACAATATAAATTGTATTTAAACTATCCGTGCATATCAATAAAATCCAAATATAATAACACACATTTATAGTTATTACCTCAACAACAATTCTTCTTTTATGCATGCGCTTTTATTCATATTTAATCAAGGAAATCACAGTCAATAAGATTTATGTCGGACAAACCAGGTAAAGTTGTCTTGTTGTTGGATCTGTGTTTTGACAAAACAACACACGATTAAATACAAGATAAGAAAAAACACACAAAATTATATACAATCAATGACAAAACGTGAGAAATAACCTGAAATTTTCCATATCAATAGCACCAATTTGAGTAGGTTGAAGCCACAATTGAATATGTATATGTTGATCCTTAAAACGTTATAATTAATAATCAATTCATACTAGTAGATATGTGTGAATATATCTTGTAAATGATAGGTAGATAGATCGATAGCTAATGTAAGATTGCTTTTGTAACTCTATGCAAATGCCTGAAAGCGAAGGTTGAGAAATAGAGAAATGTTGTAGAAGTTTTGGGAAAGCGCCGTTAGAGCTATGCTATCAAAGCGAATGCAACTACAAATTTATAAGGTGAAAAGGGGTTGGTGTTAGGTTAAGTTTGTATGTTAAATATTAGGGCTTTACGTGATGGGCCGGACATTTAACTGACAAAATAGGCTAATAGACTGATCAGGGTTAGACCATTAGTAATCAAATAATATATTTGTATTGATTTTTAATATTTTTTACCAAATAAAATACAAATATTAAACTAAAAATATAAATTTATAATTTCATAATATTAAAAATCAAAACTATAACTTTTGATTCTAATTCTTATGAAAGGAAAGCAAAAGAGACAATTATTTTTAATTATATATAAAAAGTTTCTAAGTGGAAAATATACTTTTTAATAATAAAAAAATTAGAAATGTGATTATACATCATAGGAGAGAGACAAATATAAATCTCTTTTTACAAGTGTTCAATTAATCATAAAGTATTTTCTACTTTAAAATGGAGACCACTCTTTACCCTAAATTTTTTTTTGAAAAAAAGAAAGTATCTAATATACTTATTAAAGTGTCATATAACTTAAAGAGAGAACTAGTAGAAGAATTTTAGTTT
>JBBPBP010009780.1:28549604-28568194 GCA_037974735.1 Cicer chorassanicum
TAAAATTTATTATCTCTTTTAAAATAAAAATAAAATAAAACAACTTATACAAATTGACTATCGAACTAGTAACTATATATCTTTAAGGAATGATGCCTTTACTAAGCAAACAACAAAAAATATATATATATATATATTTAAAAAAAAAAGTTTCTTTTAAAAGAATTAAACTCTCAACACGAGAGAGCAATATGTTAAAAACTAAGATGAAATAAATAACTTTCCAACATAAAAGTATGCCATAAAACATCTTTTAGAATTTCTAGTGAGGTTGCGCTTCTTGAATATGAACGATTGTATGTGGTATATCTATAGTGTTCGTGGATATTTATAGTTATTCTATGATATAATGATTTGTTTGTTACAAATTATTAAAAAAAGTGATATTGAAATTCAATTTAGAAATTGTTTTTTTAAAGATTGTAAAAAAAATGATTTTGCAATGAAATTATTTTTTTATGATGGTTTAAAAGTCAAAGTTAGATGTATTTAGGATCAGAAGCAAACAATCTCTTTGACGCTTCTTTTGCTTTGTAGATTCTATCACTTAGTTGAATATTTTAGAAATTTCTCACTACAAATCAAAATCTTCATTTTAAAATAACTTGTAAATAACACAAGCATAACTATTCATTTAGGATCATATTATATAATTATCAAAATTATTGAGGGTTCATATATGTCAATCGTTCCCCACAGACGGCGCCACAACAAGTTTCAAACTTCCCTCTTGGTAATGCTTTAGTCATCATATCAGAACCATTATAATCAGTATGAATTTTAGCCAACTCCAACAACTTAGCTTCCAAAACATCACGTATGCAATGATACCTCACCTCAATGTGTTTGGACCTGCTATGAAACGTCGAATTCTTACCAAGATGAATAGCACTTTGACTATCGATAAATAAGACATATTTGTCCTAAATAAACCCAAGCTCTTGCAAGAATTTCTTCAACCAAATCAACTCTTTGCATGCTTCGGTAATGGCAATGAACTTTGCCTCAATTGTAGACAATGCTACACATTTCTGTAATCTCGACTGCCAAGCCACAGCTCCATCTGCAAATTTAATCATGTAGCCTGAAGTTGACTTTCTCGAGTCAATATCTCCAGCCATATCTGAGTCGGAGTACCCCACCAAAATAGGTTTGTCACCTCCAAAACAAAGCCTCATACATGTAGTACCACGAAGATACCTCAAAATCCATTTTACAACATTCCAATGCTCTCTACCTGGATTTGACAAAAATCTACTGACTGTACCAACAACATGCGCAATACCTGGTCTTGTACACACCATTGCATACATCAAACTACCCACAACAGAAGCATAAGGAACTCGTTCCATGTATCTTTTGTCATCTTCACTAGAAGGACTTTGTTTAGAACTCAACTTAAAATGAGCAGCAAGAGGAGTACTTACAGCCTTAGAGTTTTCCATTTGAAACCTTTGCAACACTCTCTCAATATAGTGTTCTTGTGACATCCGAAGTTTCTTCTCCATTCTGTCACGCATGATTCTTATGCCAAGAATCTGTTTAGCTGCTCCCATGTCTTTCATAACAAAGGACTCGCCCAGCTGCTTCTTTAACCTGTCAATCTTGGAAATATTTTTTCCAACAATAAGTATGTCATCGACATATAATAACAGGATAATGAAATCATCGTTAGAAAATTTTCTAACAAATACACAATGGTCAGAATTAGTCTTCATGTATTCTTGGTCACACATAACAGACTCAAACTTTTTGTACCACTGCCTTGGAGCTTGCTTCAGACCGTATAGACTCTTTCTTAGTCTACACACATAGTCTTCCTTGCCTTCAACAAGAAAACCATCAGGTTGCTTCATGTAAATCTCTTCCTCCAAATCACCATGAAGGAAAGCCGTTTTTACATCCATTTGTTCTACCTCTAAGTCAAGAGTAGCTGCCAAACTCAACACGGTTCTAATTGATGACATTTTTACCACAAGTGAGAAAATCTCATTAAAATAAACACCATTTCTTTGACGGAAACCTTTCACCACTAATCTGGCTTTATACCTCAGAGACTTTGAGTTACTCTCAAGTTTCACTCTATAGATCCACCTGTTTTCCAAAGCCCTTTTGCCTTTTGGCAACTTCACCAAATCATAAGTGTGATTATCATGCAATGATTTCATCTCATCATGCATTGCATCCAACCACCTTTGGCTTTCTTCACTCTCCATGGCCTCTCGAAAACACTCAGGTTCCCCTTCATCAGTGAAATTCACATACTCATCAGAAACATACCTTGTAGATGGTTGTCTCTGCCTCTTAGACCTCTTGAGTTGGGTTAGAGATGATTCAGAAGCATCACTAAGATTCTCATCGTGTGACAACTCATGATCTTCACTAGTTGGAATATTTACCTCATCTCTAAGTCGATGATCATCAACACAATCATGTGACTCATCATTCTGAACATTACTATCAGTAGTATCCAAATCAGGAACAGGTGACCGAACTGGATCACCATCAGATAAGACGTTATCTTTCTCAGGTGTAGTTTTCTCCACCTTATCAATGTCTTCAATAGTTTGGTCTTCCATGAACACTACATCACGACTTCTAATAACCTTTTTAATTATAGGATCGTACAACTTGTAGCCAAATTCATCCTCACCATAACCAATGAAGATACATTGCTTTGACTTTGCATCCAACTTGGATCTTTCATCCTTCGGAACATGCACAAAAGTCTTGCAACCAAAGACTCTCAAGTGATCATGCTTGACATTCTTCCCTAACCATACCTTGTTTGGTACCTCACTATTCAAAGCGAAAGTAGGAGTAAGATTAATAACATGCACCGTCGTGTACAGTGCCTCACCCCAATAATGTTTAGGCAACTTAGCTTCAGAGAGCATACACCTCGCTCTCTCAACAAGTGTCCGATTCATCCTCTCTGCTAAACCATTCAGCTGAGGAGTTTTAGGAGGAGTCTTTTCATGTGCTATACTCTGCTATTTGCAATAGACATCAAAGGGTCCACAATACTCACCACCGTTGTCAATACGAACACGTTTCAGCTTCTTGCCTGTCTGTCTCTCAACCAAAGCATGAAATTGTTTGAATTTCTCCAACACTTGGTCTTTTGTCTTCAGAACATAAACCCATAGTTTCTTGGAACAATCATCAATAAAAGTAACAAAATAAAGTGCACCACTAAAAGATTTTACCTTTAAAGGGCCACAGACGTCAGAATGCACCAACTGAAGCAACTCTGACTTTCTAGAGGGAGGATGCCTTTTGAAGGATACTCTAGTTTGTTTACCAATTATGCAGTGAGAACATTTCTCCAAATCTACATTCTTCAATCCTGGAAGCACATCCTTTTTAGCTAATCATTTTAACCCCTTTTCATTGATATGGCTAAGCCTTCGGTGCCACAAAGATGATTCCGTATCCACGACATTCACACTGTCTTTTGCAACTAAAGCTTTTGTCCAATACAGTTTACTAATTTTCTCCCCTCTAGCCACAACAAAGTTACCTTTACTGAGTTTCCACTTTCCAGAAGAAAAATGATTATCAAAACCACTTTCATCAAGCATATGCACGGAGATCAAATTGAAGCGAACATTTGGAGCATGTTTGACTCCTTTAAGCAACAATTGCATTCCCATGTTGGTTTGCAAGCATACATCACCAACACCAATTACCTTAGATACACCATCATTACCCATCCTCAAAACTCCAAAGTCACCTGAAGTATAAGATGTGAAGAACTCCTTCATCGGTGTAACATGTAGTGTAGCACCACTATCAATTATCCACATGCTCTCATCAGATACAAGATTAATTGACTCATAGTCACGGAGAATAACAAGATCATCACTAGTAGCAGTAGTAACACGATCATCATCACTATCATCATCACGACCCCTTTGTTTCTGCTTACCTTTCTTGCCTTTGTTCTCCTTTTTCCACAGAAAACAATTCTTCTGTATGTGCCCTGTTCTATGACAATAATGACACTCCACATTTTTGTATCTAGACTTGGACTTGCTTCTGTTGTTTTCTCTACCACCCTTCGGTTCTTTTTTCTGACTTCTCCCTCTATTTTTAGTGACAAGAACTTCAGATTGAGATGAAGAACCCTGTGCCTTCCTTCTCATCTCCTCATTCAAAACACCACCCTTAGCCGTTTCCAAAGAAACAACACCATTAGGAGCAGAACTCGTTATAGAAACCCGAAATGTCTCCCAAGACTCTGGTAAAGATAACAGTAAAAATAGTCCCAATAGTTCATCATCAAACTTGATACCTATTCCAGACATTTGATCAAGGAGCCCCTGAAATTCACTCAAGTGGTCCGAAATAGACGTTCCCTCCTTATACTTTAAACTTATGAAACTATTCAGTAAGAATAATTTATTATTCCCTGATTTAGAGGCGAACAAAGTCTATATCTTATCCCACATAGTTTTTGCATTTGTCTCATTAGCAATATGATTATAAACATTATCTTCTACATATTGCCTAACAAAACCACATACCTGTTGATGTTCAAATTCCCAGTCTTCCTTAGATTTAGTATCCGGCTTTTTAGAACCAAAAATAGGAAGATGCATATTCTTCACAAATAACAAATCTTTCATCTTGCCCTTCCACAAATGGTAATTAGTACCATTCAAGCATACCATCTTTATATTCATATTTGCCTCCATCCTTCAAGCAAGTCAAATAATCCTTTAACCAAGAGCTCTGATACCACTCTGATGGGGAATAAACACAGAAACACAATAACAAGTAATACGCAGCGGATATAAAATTCCCCCAACTTGCAAGAACTCGTGAGGCGCAACAAATATATGGCAGCAAATTAATCAAAATAAAAGAGCGTAAAGAACACCGATATTTTAACGTGGAAAACCCCTCAATGCAAGGGTAAAAACCACGGGTCGTCCAGACCAAAGAAATAGTTCCACTATAATCAAATAAGGGTACAAGAGAGTCTCAAAGAGATGCACAAAGTGTGCCTACAACCAGCCAAAATAACAAAGCACTAAAGCTTACAAATGAAAAGCAAGAAGAAGTAAAACATCCAAAAAACCTGCTACTGTGCGAGCTCGATTCCTCCCACTTCAGAAGTCGTTTCGCCGATCCGACCATTGAAAACGAAGCCCTGAATGTTGCAAACCTACTGTCCAAATTTCAGCCTGATCCAACGGTTAACGGATGCGCAATTGATGTTTTTCTGAGACTGATTTAACAAAATCGGGAATAGGGTTTACTCTTCTCTTTTCTCTTTTGGTGGCTGCCTTTTCTCTCAAAATAGTCTCTCTCTTCCAACCCTAATTAGACCACTCTCCACTTAAATAAGTGAGACACATGGACTATAATATTTAAGTCTTTCTCCACATAGGAAGGGAGTCCAATACCCAACAACATTATCACACATGTTTATATTTTTTTACTACCTTATAGTGTTTTTCTATAGATACTTCAAGTAGTATTTAAAATTATAGTTTATAGCATACAATTTTATCTCATTTTTATATAAATTGAATAACTTTTAATATTAATTAAAAATATATTTTTAAATATATCACTTTATATTTATCAATTAATTTAACTTTTAATTTTATCAAATACTTTGAATTTTATTTATCACGAGTCTTACTCCAGCAAGCATACTTTTTATATATTAGTCATGTTATCATTATCTTGATATCTCAATGATGTTAGGATGTGTCCCCATTGCAATGTGATATCTTAGTTCGTCAACATGTTTTTTATATTCTACTTTTATGCGTCTCACAAATGCATTATTCTCAAATATAGTCACTAACTCATGGTTGTGAAGTCTGCACAATACACTAATAATCCATCGCTTACTATTATTCAATGGTCATCACGATCTAAGTTTAAATGGCAAACTACGCTTTTTAGTTGAAGTCATTGAGTTAGGTTATTTGACATATCTTTTCCACCTATATCGTAACTTAAAATTAATTTTGACTACTTCATCTCTTTTCATTACCAATATAATGATAGCGGCTATTATATTTTGTTTTTCAATCTCTCTTTATACATGATATAACAAGTTCTCATGAATCAAACAATTAAAAAAAAAAATTCTAATAATTCCCGGAGTCTAAAAGTGCTGAAGAACTGGTTTTTCTGAAAGGAGAGAAGAAGAAAACCAATTTCTAATAATAGATGGGTGTGTATCTATTTGTTCAATTTTATCTATCATTTTGATATGTTATTCTTATCAATTTATTTCATATACACTGATAATGATAGTAGTTTTACTTTTTCTAAAAATTATGTTGAAATACCTACTTTTGTGAACAATGTCTAATTATTCAAGTGAACAAAATATTTTCGAATTAATTGAATAATTTTCAAGCCAACAACACTAAACATAATGAACTTTATAATGATAAAAGAGTTAGTGATGAGCTTCACTAGATTTCTACTCTGAATTATTAATTTGATTGTGGCCAGGGTCGACCCATAACACGTGTAGGATGGGTCATCGCACATGCCCTCAAAATTTTGATGGCCTCAAAATATTATTTATCTATTGTCAATATTTATAAATTATTAGATGTCTTGCAATAGTCCAGTGGCAGAATGCAATATTTTCATGCATGTGGTCCTAGAATCGTTTTTAGTATTTTTTTTATTTGGGATCCAATTTTAAAAATTAGAGCAGGCCCCCAAATTGCCTCTCCATATATCTCAATTAGTTTCATACATTTGACATCATTCTTAGAGTACAAAGTTATGAATTTTTTTTTATCTTAAGCATTCATACAATCCACTTCCGTTTTAAAGTACGAATCATACCTCAATTTAAAGGTGATCAATCAATAAATAGCATTAAGCCCTAAGATAAGAAAACCAATTCAATAATTTCATTCAATTATATAAATATCAAATTCTGTATTTAGAGGTTTCATCTAGTTCAACTCATCCCTAACAAAAAGAATTTAATTACTCATGACAAATGAACTAAAGATAGAGATTAAGGAAAAATTACAAGAATTATTCATGAATGATTCTTGAAAAAATTTAGGTGATCAATCAATAAATAGTATTAAGTATAAAGATAAGAAAAACTTTCAACAATTTATTCACTATTCCAAATTTCAAATCATATATTCTGAGGTTTCATCTAGTTCTTTTCATCCCTAACAAAGAGGGTTTAGTTAGTTATGCTATAATCTACCTTACTATATATTAGTATCCATAAGGTGACTCACGCTTGAGCGATCTAATATATGGGTTATCAAAAGATTTTGACTGTTGTTATCTATATATGTATATGTGATTCATCAAGTATATGGTTAAGTATATGTGATTAATCTTAATAACTGAATTATGAGTTTAATTGTATTATGTTACGTTTGAGTTTAGAAATTACTGATGAGAGGACTTTTCCATACATAGCACACCAAGAATGGTTGAGAGCATGTTAAAATTATTTTTCTTATTTTATGTTACAGAGTTTTATAACTCACCACTTTGGTGGGGATGTTTCCAGGTAATTAGCATCAAAGAACTCAAGAGTATATCTAGATTGCTCCTCAACTTTTTAATGTAGAGTGAAGTCACGATACTGAATCATAGGCAGAGTCTTAGATTTAGAATTTAGTTATTTCGCTGTATGCTAAATTGCTAATCTATATGTATTTTTGTAGTATATTGAATTCAAGCATTGAGTATTTAAAGATGGATTATTTTGTAATTAGAAGAAGAGGTTTTTTTTTCCTTTTAATTAAGTTTTAATTTTTTAAACTTCCCAATTTATTTTACTTTAGAAACTTTAAAACTTAGTTATATTTTGTTTTAAAACTTTTGATTTAATCCACTAATCCAAAACTTGAATTACATAGCATATAACCCTACAAGTCAGTCTTCTCAAAACAATCTGACACCTACAAACTTTTTGAGGAACACAAACACCTTGACTCTACAAGTCAAGTCTTCTCAGCAGAACCTGAAAACCTACAAATTGCTTGAGGAACACGAATGCCACTATTGGGCTGGGTTACAAGAGTTTGGAACAAATTAGTTTGCTTCGAACAAACTGATTGTAATAATGACTCTCACACTAGAAAACACTTAGAAAATATTTCTTTTGAGCAAGTGTTTCTCTAGACCTTAACCTTATGAACTCTAATGACTTGGAAAATTTTGTGCTTGTGAGTTCTCTTGTTTTCTTCTTCAGCCTTGAGTATTAATTTATAGAATAAGTTAGGGTTTCTCCTTTGTCCTTGCAAAATATGAATCATATCTTTGCAAATAATAAAATGTATCTTCTTGTGAGTGTTTCTTCTTGTAAACAAATCTTGATCATATCTTCTTCTAGATTCTGATCAACTCTTCTTGTAAATAATTCATTTCTTCTTGTAGATAAATTTTGATCAAATGTTCTTGTAAATAACTTATATCTTCTTGTAGATAAATCTTGATCAAATCTTCTTGTAAATAATTCATATCTTCTTGTTGATAAGATCTTGATCATATCTTCTTCAAATATTGACCATATCTTCTTTTCAACTAGGTCAAAGATTTTCTTTAATTATAAATCTGAATCAAATCTTATTTTAAATTGTCTTCAAAAACATGAATCTTCGTTCATACTCTTGCTTGATTTGAGTTGGAATGTTGTTCTTGGATCTTCACAAGTTTGTGATTCAGCTAAGTTTTCTTTTCATACTTAATTCTTTCAATTTCTTTCGTTGACTTTCAATCAAAGGAATTGACTTTCTTGTTGGAGTGAGATGTTGGGTTTCTTGAATAATGATAGTGATAGGCAGAATTGCATGACTTAGAATTAGTGGCATTTGGAAAATCACCTAGTTGAAACTTTAGAGTCAGTGGTATCACGAACTAAGGTTCATACTTGAATATGTGAAGAAGAAGAAGAAATTCAATTTGGTTTATAACCAATAACAAAAAATTGATCTTCATGTGTTACATGAGGAATCTTCGTGTCTTACATGAGGATAGATAAAAATAACAAAAAATGGATCTTCATGTGTTACATGAGAATAGATAGATAAGCAAAAACAGATCTTTATGTGTTACATGAGGATATATAACCACTACCAATGCTACATCTTTATGTATTACATGAAATATGCTCATGTGTTACATGAAGATGTAGGCCTTATAACCCTATAACCAAACACTACTTCCTTATGTGTTCAATGAAGATATATAGCTTATAACCAATTACGAAATACTATTTCTTTATGTGTTTCATGAAGATGTATGGTTGTAACCAAATACTACTTCGTTATGTGTTTCATGAAGATATATGGCTACAAAAATAATATAACCTACATACTTTTGTGTTACATGAAATATATTAATGTTTATATGAATGATATGAAGGAGAATGAAGGTGTTAGTGAAAAAAAACCATATCGACAAGGTACAAAGAAGTTGAAGATGCAGTCTCATTCAAGAAGGATATCTAGTCAAGAACAAGTATTGAAAATAATATGCTTAAATATCTTTACAATATTTTATTTAGATTATATCTAGATTTAGATTTAAATATATTTAAGATATAGAATAAGATATCAACATGATTTATACAATTTATATTTCTGTTTATAATATGTTTAGATTTGTTCCTTATTTTAGGTATACAATATGTTTTTATATTACAATTTAGCTTTATATATAAAGCGATAAATAAAAGTTTATGAGATAAGATTTCAGACAAAAAGAAGAGACTTCTCTAAAACAATATATATTACATATAATTCCACTTCTGCATATACAAACACAAAAAACCTAATCAATGATGATGAATCAAAGTTGATATAGATTTGTTTCTTATTTTAGGTATACAATATGTTTTTATATTACAATTTAACTCTACATATAGAGTGATGAATAAAAGTTTATGAGATAATATTTCACACAAAAAGAAGAGAGTTCTCTACTTAAAATACCATATATAATTCTACTTTCGCAAATACAAACACCAAAAACCTCATCACTTATGATGAATCAAAGGTGATAAACATGTGTTGGCAAATGGTACAGAGCATGATCTTGATTATCAACATTGTTCTTTTCCCATGATGAAAACTTTTCTTTGTGATTGTTAGGCTTTTTCATAACTTGATTCCACAAAGAAGTTTCCATTGAATTCATTGATGTTCACTAATTTTCATATCCTTAACAGGAAGAATATTAGCATTGACAAGAAGAAGAAATCCTGGTAAAAAAAGAGAACATGTATAATTCATTGTTTTGTTGAATAATAGTATGGTTAAATAGATTGAAATCAGAATAATACAGAGAAAAAGGATGGGAAAAATCCTACATTATGAAAATTTCAAGGGGTTTTAATATTTTATATGATATCATGTATCAACAACATCAATTATGAATCATATTAGGATTGTAAAACTGTTTTACATTGACATCTAATAAAAATATTTTGTTTTGCTATGTCACTTCACCTTTGTATAATTATTTTGAAATTAATTATATGACATGAAAGAATTATAATTTCTTATTGTGTGATTATATATGTTCAAGTTCCGTTAGTGTGCTTGGAGATAATCAAATATAAATTTATTTGAAATACTCATTGAGACCTAAGGTCTTCAATCATCCCCTCACCCTAAATTTTAATATGTTTTAAAAAACTTGAATTAAATCAAAATAATTTATGATAGTAAATATGAAGAGTTGTTTTCATAAGCATTAATATGAATGAGTTAATTTGAAACCAAACATCTGCAACGAAATAATAAATTAAAAGACATTTATTTTGATATACGTTTAGTATAAACATAAATTAATCATGCACAATCTGTTGTATGACTTTTACGATAAATATGATTAAAGTCATATATTTTTAGTGATTCAATAATCATGAAAGATTAACTGTAAACACTATATGTGCATATTAATAAAATATATATATATATATATATATATATATATATATGTGTGTGTGTGTATATCATAATTATTACCTCAACAACATCTCTTCATCTATGCATATGGTTTTGCCCATATTTAATCAAGAAAATCACAGTCGATGAGATTTATGCTGGATAAACTAGGTAATGTTGCATTGCTTTTGGATCTATCCACGACAAAAAACACAAGATTAAATACAAGAAAAGAAAAAACACAAAATTATATACAATCAATAACAAAACATGAGAAATAATATGAAATTTTCCATATTACTAGTACCAATTTGAGTAGAATGGAAGCTCCAATTAAATTTGTAGTGATCGCTATCACGTTATAAATAATAATCAATTCTATTATACTAGGAAATATGTGTGGATATATCTTGTAAGTGATAGATAGATAGTTAATGAAAAATCACTTTTGCAACTCTCTGCAAATGCAAGACAGTGAAGGTTGAGAAACATAGAAATACGTTAGAAGTTTTGGGAAAGCGCCGTCAACGTTATTCTATCTTAGTGAACCGGCCACAAATTTATACCGAACAAAGGGGTTGGTGTTAGGTTAAGTTTTTCTAATGAACGAATGGGCTTTACGTAATGGGCTAGACATTTATCTGGCCGAATAGACTAGCAGTCTGACCAGGGTTATATCTTTAATAATCAAATAATATTTTTATTTATTAATTTTTAATATTTTTTACCAAACAATTTACAAATATTAAACTAAAAATATAAATTTATAACTCCATAATATTAAAAATCAAAACCTTTGATTCGCTTTCTTATGAAAGGAAAAAAGGATTAATTATTTTTAATTACAAATCAAAAATTTCTAAGTGAATAATATATTTTTTATAATAAAAATTTGGAAATGCAATTATTCATCGTTATGCATCACTACATTGAGTAATATGAATATAATTGGAAAATGACACACCATAATGCTCCGTATTTTAGTTCAAAACATTAGTACTTAATTTTTAGAAAAGTTATAAAAGTTTTTGTAGTTGTAGAAATGCCTCGACTACTATTCATTTACCTGATCAGTAACAACGTTTATTTATTATCATTTAGAAAATATTTGTTTTGGCACTAAAATGAGTCTTATAGGTCAAAGTCTTAAAAATTAAAAATTATGATCTTCCAATTATTTCTAATGGAAGATAACTCACATTAACATTTCTAATTTAAAAGGTGTGTTACAAAGATCGAAATAAAACATAGAAATAGAAATACTGCAACATATTTTATTATTATATAATAGTTTTAAAATCACATATTTCACCTTACGTCCATATGCATCACAACAATTATTTTTGAATCGGTTCAAAGCTATTAGTATTCAAAATATTATTGTAAGGGTTAGTTTTTTTTTTCATCATTCACGTCAAACCAAAACTAAACATATAGACAATGACATAAAACTAATAATTTCAATTTAAATAAATAAAACGCAAACCGTTCAATTGTATAACAAAAACATACGCACTTATATATAACGCATTTTTTTCTTCTAGTTATAGAAAGTTGCACTTATGTATAACGCATTTTTTTCTTCTAGTTATAGAAAGTTGCGGAAGAAATTGAATAAAGTTAAAGTAAAAAAGAGAACATATAAGAAATAATTTGAATGTCAAGAATATAATTTTTGTGTGAAATTAACATTAAAACCTAATAATATTTTTGTCTAGGATTTTTGTTAACATTAAAAGAAAATAAAGTTTTGGTCAAAGGTATAATTGAATAAATCGAAGCGATATAAATTGCCATGAAGGGAGAGATATTTGTGAGACACATGCACATGGGTCACACCAATTCTACTACCTCCTAGTTCAATTCTTCTTTGCCCCAAGATAAAAAAAAAAAAAACCAAAATAATTTCTATATATTCTAATTTACTAAATAATTTAACTAATAATTTTATCATTAAAATAATAACTATCAGTGTAGATAACACACAAAGATGATAACGAACTCAACAATATCTAATATATCAATTTCATGATTTTCTAAATTAGTCAAATAAATAAAATAGACAACAAACCGAATAACAATAATTATCTAACAAATAATCATCATATAATTTTCACACCAATGTAATTACAAAAAATAATAGTTCTAATTATTTCAATAAAAATATAGTGTTACAATTTAATTAAATTTCATTATCTGTAAAACAAATTATTTATTAAATAATAAATCAACACAATTATTAATAAAATTATATAATATATTTGACTAATTTAGAAAATCATTTAAAAAAATAACATCACCTCATTCATGTTGCACGTATATTGTGTAACACTCAAGGCTACTATCAAGACCGCAAAGGCTTACTATAATTTTTAATATAATCAATAAACACTATTTATTATGCACATGAACACTCTTTTAATTGGATCCTACAATTAATACAACTAACAAATGTTTCATACTAATCAATTACTTGAAATTTAATATTTTATTTATAACTTCTAAAAGAAAAGATAACAATTACTATATTATTTGTAATTTATTATACAAATTACATATTAGACAAATATTTATCACTAAAGAATTAGTTAAAATTAGTAGATTTTTCATAAAAAAATTAGTTATTTTTTAAATTACTGACAAAAAAATAAGAATAATTATACTATATTAATGAAATTTTTCACATTTTAACTTTTTCACATTTTTTTACGTTGTTTTTCAAAAGAAAAAGTCACAAAACAAGTCGTTAAAACAAGTCGTTAAAGCGTATAATTTATTCAGGAAATATATACTTAACACTAATCAATTAGTTAAATTTACATTTTTTATATCATCTAACTAAAAACCAGAATAAATATCATACATAATTTATTATAAAAACAATACACAAAACAAATATTTATCACTAAAGAATTAAATAAATTTAATTTAATTTTCTTTTTTAATATTATTGACATAAAAATGAGAACACTTATAATGCCCTAACTATAATTTTTTCGCACTTCAATTTTGTGTCATATTATTTCTGAAAATGAGTCATTAAAGAAGTCAATGAAACGTACAATTCATACACGAGACAAATAATTGTGACAAATGAATTAGTTAAATTAATTTTTTTAATATCTTCAAAATTAAAACGAAAATAATTATAATACACTAACTATAATTTTGTAAGTTTTATTTCTAGAAATAAATCATTAATGAAACCGTTGGAATATAAAATTTATACTGAAGATAAATATTTGTCAGTAATCAATTAGTTAAATTTTATTTTTTTATATCTTTTAAATAAAAATGAGAATAATTATAATAATATACTAATTATTATTTTATTATAAAATCATACACGAGACATATGTTTTAATTGAAAAATTAGTTAAAATTTATTTTTTAGGTTAAATACATCGGATAATTCTTTAAATTACACGGCTATGTTAATATATTAGTCTTTTAATTTTTTTTGTGTATCAAATAAATCCTTTATATCCATAAAAGTTATACTATTAAATTATTTATAGTCCTAACTATATTTCAATCCTTTTATGTTTGACCATCCTACAAGAAATGGGAAAAATATATATGTTGTAGGGTGCCAAAATGGGAACCCCACACCAACCATATTCAGAAAATCGAATAGAAAAAATTGCATAAATTCCCAACAAAATGAAAGAATATTTGGCTTGTGGAGCCCAAATGGTGAAATGGACCTATTTTGTTCCAAAAGTATATTACTGTCAATGTCACTTCTTGTTGATGTTCTTTGTGATGCTTTTCTCTTTAGTGATCATAGGCTATTTTCTTTTTATTATTTTATTTTAGTTTTTTGATTGATGTTATCATAGGGTCGATTGAATAAATAAACTTTGAAATAGATTTAGCTTTATTAAGTGAGAAATATTAAGGGAAGTCGGAGTCATACGGTAGTTTGATAGTTTAGCGGTTTAAGGGAGTTGGAATAATAAATAGATTATAAGTTCAATTCTTTTATTTAACAAAATGAATATTTAATTATTAATATTGTTTATTTCAAAAAGTGAGAAATATTAACCTAGAATTAAAGGATTTATAGAAATAAATTAAATTTTACTAGTTATGCATATATATTAAAAATAAATTTTGATATAGATTATATTAACAATTTTTTAATCATAAATTATTTATTATGGAATGAGAGTAAGGAAGCAAGGAAGGCTTATTGGATGAAGTGGAATAAGATGTGTTTATGGAAGAAAAATTAGTGGCTTAGATGTGTAAGATATGAAATCTTTTAATTTAGCTTTATTAGCTAAGTGGTTCAGGTGTTTCCATATGTATGGTGTTGACTATGTGAGGGTTGGGTTGCAATAGAATGAGAATCTATTTGTTGGATGAACATTAATTTTATTGAAACGGGACAGGTGTCATGCCTCTCAATTTAGTAGGTAGCTTCTTAGAGTTTTAGGGATGGTAGATCAACTTCTTTTTGGTTGGATATATAGCATGAATGAGGTAATTTGACGGATCGTTTTTTAGGTTATTTAATTTGTTGGAGAATAAGAAGGTGTATGTGTTTGATATGATTCAGTTAGGTTTTAGTGATAGAGTTGAAAATCAGAGGTGGCGGGGTTACTTATTTCAATGGAAAAATATGCTTTTTAGAGGAGTGTAGAGTTTTTGACTAATGTTCTCCAGAATAATATTTAAGATTCATGATACTGGAATAATATTTACTTAGTAAGGAACACTTACTAATTGTAGCGCCATTATGATCGATGTTATTAATTTGCCATCATCACAATTCATGAATATTGTTGGGAATAAAATTTAAAAGGTATCAAGATTTGCTTTGAGACTATTGAACGGTAAGTTAGCCACACTACGTGGTCTATATGGAAATCAAGAAACAAGAGAAAAAAGAAGAAGTTAAAATCATGTAGAGAATGTCATTCTTTTATTTGAGAGTATTAAGTTATTGTCTTCGAGATAGCTTAAAATCCATGTGAAATGTTTCTATTTTGAGGTTCACTAGTCTTGTAATCATTCAAATGGTTGTTTGAGTCTGCCAGACTTTTAATAGTTGTTTAGTCGCTTTTTTTTTACCTTTGCGATTAGAGGTCTTTTATGAACTAGTATATCTTGTAATATTGTTTGACTCCCTTGGCAAACTTTGTGCTTTGATTAGTCCTTATTGAACGAATTTTATTAAATAAAAAACAGCCTTGGACATTCCATAATTGTGTATGTTTTTTTTTTAGACTTACTTAATTCAGAGTCATATTGATTTGGTGACAAAAGTTTAGTCTTGTAATCTCAAAGTATCAAGTTCAAATTTTCTCGAGGACGGTTATAAAATGGTGATTAATTCTACTTTGATTAATAAAAATATTTCCTTTTCTTATTTTTTTTTATAAAAAATCTAGAGTCATATTGATGGACTTCTTATATTCCTTTGTGTTAATTTGAATTAAAGGCCCAATTCTTTCCCTTTTTTTTAAACTTTTTTTTATTAAAGAGGTTGTTAATCATTGAAGTCTAATACCACTATATTTTGTATTTTACTAACCACAATCTTGATTAAGTGTCGATCCGTTTTATGTTCAAACTCGTGATGTTACACATTAAACTCTTCTCATTGATTTAAAAAAGAAACAAACTCTTCTCAACACGTTTATCATACAAAATTCGTCAGTGCACTACTTTAAAATCAATGTTTTTAAATATTTACCAGTAAAAAAAATCCGATTTAAATGGTTCTATAAGTCTACAATTTGAGTTTAGTAATTTTGATAATAACAAAATTATATAAATGATTAAGTTTAAGTAACAATCCTTAAGAGAAATAATAAATTATAAAAGTAAGAATATATATATGATATAAAAGAGTAATGTCAGGTACAAAGAATAAATAATAAAGTAAATTGGCAGAACTAGTATTTAATATTCATATATAAGTATTTAATATTTCTTATGATTTATGAAATTATTTTGACTAAAAAAAACTGATATGTATTCTTTAAAATTTGTAACCAAAAAATATTGATAACAATATAAATTTAAAGTCATTAAAATATAAAAATGATGAATCTGCGAATAAATTTTCAATAATGGTAAAATACCTACAAATTTGTGATAAAATTAAAGTATCTTGAAATAGTTATGTCTCAGATCTACAACGTGAACGACGCTAAAATCATTGATTAAATATCTGTATTTGACCAAAGCTAATATGTCAGTATGAACCAAACGAACACTGAAATAAGACGGAAAATAAACAACGACGAACAAAACAATGTCACGCTCAAACGACGAAATCATAAATAAAACACAAAAGAAAACTAAGTATGCAAAAGAAAACTAAATATACATGGAAAACCACTTATAATAGTTAGATAAAAGAGGAGAAAAAATTAGTTAAATGAATTATTTCAGACTAAAAAATTATCTTAATCCACCCTTCTCGAATGGATGAATACTAAGTATGCAAAAAAATTATCTTTTATTTTTCTTTGTCACATTAAAAAATAAAATGAATATCACTTTGAAGTAAAAGACTTATGATTTATGAAATAAAGATTATAAAAATTTGTAATTTCATTATAATTGTAGTGATTATGATCAATATTAATGATTAGCTCAACTATATTGCACAATTAAAGAAGCAATAGAGTAATCCAACAAACAATGCAAAAGGTATATATAAAAGTGAAAATGCAAGGACAATGAAAACTAGGAATCCAAGGCTACAAGATCTTTGAATATTTTTTTGCTTTTACAATAAATGTTTATTTCCATTTCTTCCTACAAAGCAATATATTGGACAAACCCAAAAGAATGTCTAAGTGTTGTGAAGGAACAAGTAACTATGTGTGTTGGAAGCAAATGTGACAGGGGACATGAACATTGATTTCATAAGTACGAAATTGGTTTTGATGAAGAGATAATAATAATGTCAACCCCTTAACTATTTTCCAATTGATGCACTGGCACCATGAATGAGCTAGCTAGCTAGTAGTTCTCAATTGTATTATTATTTTTACTCCCATAACCAATTGTACCATGACTTTAGTTTCTTCTTTTTTAGGCATCATACTTTAATTTCTTTGTTTATTCAAGATGGTAAATGCATGTGAAATGTATTCATGAGGGTTGAATAGTGATCTCTTAACTTGGTGTTTAGAAAGATTTCTTTTTCTTTTTTTTTTTTGGTTAATATTGCTTCAAAAATTTATTTGCCAAAAACGATTTAGAAGTAGGAGAATACCGCGATGAACCATCTTCTTTCAGATGTTCTACTATTGATCAATAGTTAAAAGTTATTTGAAATTCTAGTGGCGTAAATGTTTTTTTTTCTACGGTTGATTAAAAATAAAGAAAAATGAATATATTTTCTTAAACTCAATGAGTCGAATTGACATCAATCAGATAACCATTTCAATACAGAAATATCATTACCTAACACTTCTAGAAGAATTATAAATTATCAATGAGTGATTTTTAAACATGAATCTATAATAGACTAATGTGAAAATATATAATATTGAAGTTATTATAAATATATTTTATTATTTACTTAAATAACTCTTTAGTTAATTCTTTTGACTTGAATTATATGTGATATGAGAGTTTTGTATGACTTAAAAACTTATCAAAAACATATGTAAATCTATCTGAATACCATCGTCTACTATGGTATAATTA
>JBBPBP010009780.1:28594313-28654064 GCA_037974735.1 Cicer chorassanicum
TATATATATAGTACAACAAAACTAATTAACTTTCCACGAGCTAATTAGTTAAGCTTTTAATCATAGAGGTTAAATTTGGAATGTTCAACTTAATTATGAAAAAAAAGACTATTACTTAGAAGACTCACTAAATATAATTTGAACTTTTTCTATTATGCACTTGTGATGAATATATATATATATATACTCATATCAAGTTTGTTCTTTGGTGCTTCAATGACCAATCAAAAGTAATAATATCCTAATTATACTATCTTATATGGGTCCAATATATACCTATTGCTTGAGTCATCAATTAGCCTCATCATGTTAATTTTATTCTTTTACTCTTACAAAGTCATATTCTTTAATTTACACTGACTATTGAATCCCATTTTGAATTTTAAAACATAAATAAAGCATAGGTTATTAACATTTTCCATATTAAATGTATGAGCTAGTCTTATGAATAAAAACCTTAGGTGAAGGATAATGATATTAACAAAGATCAAATCTACAATTTATTAATTAAATATTCGTTTTTTTACTATTAGACATAATCATTGAAATTTTTTGAAAAATATTTTGTATATATACAACCATTGAATATATAACTAACAATGTACTATGAATTATGAATTCTCCCAAAATCTCGTACTTGATGCCCATCATCATCATCATCATGCATGGGCAGAAACATTTAGAGAAGGAAGCTAATTATTAATAAAACATAATTGAATCCATATGCTAGTAGTTCAACTGACAATATAGCTAATATAGGATATTAAATAGCTATGTTCATCATTGTGAACAAATTATAAATGTTAGCTAGGTTGTGTTGTATTCCCCAACTGCATGCATGTTTCTTTTTATGTATATTATTATTATAATAATAATAATAATAATAATAATAATATAAAAATAATAATAATAATAATTATTATTAATAATAATAATAATAATAATGTGAATTGTAAAAAAAATTATACATACAAATGCACCTTCCACAACTACCTTTTTATGTGGCAGCTGTAAACTTCAAGCTTGTAATATACAACTGTAAGAATAAGAATGATGTCAACCAATTAATTGTTTTTTTTTTTTAAGAAAGACAAATTATTCAATTGGTTGAATCACTAAATTTAGATTTTTATAAATTAAATAATATTTTATGATAATGGTAAAATAAATTTTTTCACATTTTGTTGATTATTTTTAATGTGATAAATGCTTTAAGATCATTTTGGGTTTTAATCATATTAATTTCTTTTAGATATCTATAGCCATGTGAATAAAATAATTATCATGAATTACCTAAATTTGTAGAAATTAAATTTTAAACAAGCTTTTTTCTTTCAGAAATCGCAAAAAAAACAATCAAAAGACAACTGGGCCCACTTGTTCATAAACTTCACCAATAAACCCAATTCATCAAACCTCAGCAAAACACGACGGGCTTTTATTCATGGGCCTTCATACTTGAGATATGATGGACCAAGCTAGACCCGAAAATTTTATCAAAAATAGATATGTTAAATAAAATAAAAAAAGATTTTCCGTAGACGAATGTTGAACCCGAAATTCTGAGGCTGAATTATCCTGTTGTATTACCATTGGTTCGATTTTTGCAATTTATTTTATATATAGATATCTTCGATTTTAGAATCACATTGAAACCAATTTGTGTCTTTTATTTCGTAATTAATATTGCACTATCAGTTAATTGATGTGTCACTTAATATGTCTCTCCATAATATTAATATTATGGACTTGTGATAAAATTAACCGAAATGAAATAAGATAAAATAAAGCAGAAAAAATATAAAGTTAAAGGATTAAATATGTTTTTAGTTCCTATAAATTTTTACATTTCAATTTTAGTCTCTGTAAAATATAAATATAAATTTTAATCTCTACAAAATTATCAAACAAATCGTTTTAGTCTCTCCTGAAACGAAACATGTTTAATTGTCATTCAACTTAAAAAAAAAAATTTGAAGAGTTTTTGCTAGCATATTAAGAAAATTATATAAAGTTCATCCACAAAATTTTAAAAATTTTTTAACTTGCGATGAATTAAATATGAATTTTTTAAATGTGAAAAACTAAAGATAAAAGTGACGAAAATATGGACATAAAAATCGAATTTTGAACTCATTTTTTGTGGAGAAATTTTTTACATTGTTGTAAACATGTTTAGAAATACTTATTCAAAAATATATGTTAATTTAACAGTAAAAAATAAGACTGCATGAATGATAATTTTGTGAGGAGTAAAGATTATATTTTTATTTTACAGAGACTAAAATTAAAATATTAAAATTTTATAGAAACTAAAAATATATTTAATTCAAATTTAAATATCGTTGAGAGATGAAGAAGAAATTAAAGGTAAAGAAATTTATAATTTATTTTTTGTGTGTGTCTTAACCATTGTTTATAGGGTCAATATTATAAAGTTACAATAGTCATAATAAGGACCAATTATGTAAATTAACCTCTAAATGAATTGACTTCAATAGTTTTCACAACACTCACAAGTAGTTGCTTATTAATGATGTCTCATTAAAATTTTACTATGAAAAAATTTAGTGGGAAATAAATTCTCATGAATTGCCTCATTAAAAATTTCATGAAAATTTAATTGAATAAAATTATGGTGAATGAAAAAAAAGTACATAATGTATTTATTTTTCCCTTTAGTGCAAATATCATCTTTTAGATGACAAATGTTAATTGTGTATTAGTTGCTCAAAAAAATTTGCTAGACAAAAGGTGGTTTGTAAAAAATTTGTTGAACGTTTATATCAATGTTCTTATAAAGATCATGAATGTAAAAAACTTTTGTGAAACATATTTTGTCCTATCTCTATCAATGTACCATTCTTTTAATTGGACTATTCATGCAATTTTATGTTGTAGTCTTTTTCTTAATATTACAAGTCTCTTGTATGTGTTGAATCATAGACTTCAAACAAACACAATTTAGACTAATCTCATGTAATGCTAAAACTTCTTTATGATTCAATTGTGTTACTTTTATGATTTGTTTCATAGACTTCCATGAAATGGTTGGACCATCCTAAACACAAAAACACAACTTTAGAAGAAACTTTTGAATTGGGAGACACAAAAATACAAAATAAATTGGAAGAAACTTTTGACACTACATCAATTTTAGAAGTGCACATATGAAAAATGTGAATATGGTGCTGTTTGAGATAAAATATGTTATCCGAAAGTACAATTTAAAAAATATTTGAAATTTTTAGAGATACAAGACGGAGAAAGTCGCTCCATATAAATTTGGGTTTAATTGGACCAAAGAAATAAGATAGATTATGTTTTTCTTAAATAGAAATTCCTAAGAATGTAAGTTGCTTCATGCTTACTCTTTTATTGGTTTATGTTTGAATGCGATTTGAATTATTTGTGTGTGGGATATTTGGAAAGTTCGAAACATCATTTTTTAACGAAAAAATTCTATTTTAGAATCTATTTAATTGTGATCATAATGGTGGCTCAAAATAAATGTCAAATGATTGAAGTTTGAACTTCGTCAATAGTGGTCACATCTGAAGTAGCTAAAATATCACTAATAATGGGGTTGAATAGAGATATTTAAGTTTTTAAATTTTCTTTTAAAGATGTATCCTCTACGAGAGGATGAAAGTCAGAGTATGGTAATTTAAAAACTTTAATAGACAGTTAAATGTAGAGAAGAGAGTATATAGAACGACACACCAAATTTTATACTTGTTTACCCAATGAAGGCTACGTCCAGTCCTCACAAACTTGTGAGTTTTCACTATGGCTCAAATTGGTCTGTCCTCTTTACGGACCTCTTTTCAAAGTGTATATTCCTAGCCTCACCAGACTTACAATTCCATTTTCTTTCAGATTACAAATATTACCAAGTGTAGAACAACTTGAAAATTACAGAATAAAAGATTTGTGATGATAGTATGATCTTTCTCTTTACAAGAACTTCTAAGATAATATTCTTAAAGATATAGTTTAGGACTATAGAAAGTGTAAAGAGAGGACGAGAATGATCTTCTTAGCTTTGAGAAAATTATTCTTTTTAAGTAGTTGTTCTACTTTGAACTAAAGAGATCACTTCCTTTTATAGAGTTTTTGAACCTTTATCCATGAACAAAAGGAATTTGATGACTGTTGGAGACTTGATCAAATGTCTAAGTTTCTTGGTCTGATTTACAATAATGCCATCTAGCTATCCTTGACAATATGAGCTCAAGAGGATGAGTTTGTAGTTCATCATCAGATAGGAGGTTTTAACCTTCCTTGAATTTCGTACATGAGCTGTTTTTTTCCTTTTTGCTTTTCCAAGACGGTTAGGCTCCTTCTTTTCAGGTTAGGTACAGCCTTTTTTTTTTCTTTCATTTTTGACTGTTTCCTATGTATGAGGATGAATAAGATCAACATATTAACCTTTTATCATTAACCTATTGCTTTGAATTGTTTCTCTTACAATTGTTTAAATAATTTTGTTATTAAACACAATCATAATCATTTAAATAATTTTGTTATCATTAAAACTATTTGAGAGAGATTTTATCTCAACATCATCTTATTGTATACTTGGAAGTGCTTGACTTAGTATTTTATTTTATTCCTTTTCAGTGTTTGTTACGTGTTGGTTTAGTGTTACTGTATTTCTGATTCGACTTTAGTCTTAATTATTTATATTGTCTCTTGTAATTATATTTCGTATCTTTGACGTACCTTAGACTCTGGATAGTTTATTAATATAGATCTTTGATTTATTAAAAATAGACTAAGATGACTAGTCTTCAGAAGAAAAGAAATAAAAAACTAATAGCCATATTATTTTCTGACATCATTTTATTAGATAGTATTTAAATATTTTTTATGTTTTCTTTATTTTCAATAAAAATAATAGAATACATCATAATATCCATTAAACTTGTCGTAGCAATAATAATTATAAATCTAGAATGGACCTAATTAGGCATAATAATATTTGCTTAGATTTGTGATTGTATCTCTAGAATCTTTATGAAGCTTTGAATCCTTGTTTTTTTTTTCCTTCGGGGTAGTCCTTTTTGAAGTACTTTCAATGAAAGGATTTGTAAAGATCATAAAAATAAAAAATAATTTATTTATTTATTTTTATTTTGTTGAATTTGGACCTATGTTTCTTCCTTTTAGATCATTTTCTACACTATTTTTTTGCCTTGTTACATTCAAACTTTTCTGCATTACTTATGGTCTTACCCTCTTGCCTTTTCTGAAGATCCTTTGTTCGAATTGCATTTTTCAATTGTGATAATGAATTTTTTTCTCTATAAAATGGTCACACGAACAAAGACATTTCCAAAAAATTTGACCGGTGAAGAGAAGGATTATATACAATAGATATTTATAAAAAAATATATATCAATTAATAAGCAATTAAATAATGATTCGTTATTATTAAATACAAAATGAAATATTACAAAAAATTATACACATCTGCACAGGGTTTTGTCATTTGTAATACACCAAAAATATGTTTAACAATATTGAAAACATTCTTGGTATGTATATGACTATGATTATTATGTGTAGGAGATAAATTGTATATTGCCCTCACTAAATAAAAATTTAAACTATGAAAAAGTTTCTCTCTTATGAATTTATAAATTTTGTGATGGTTTTAATACAAAATTCTATGGAAAATGAATTCATTATAATTAGACAACTAACATTTTCCCCTATGGTAGAAATTTAAACTAATCCATGACCGAAATATCACTAACTCAAACTTTAAATAGTCTCTTACCCAAAGAACAAAATAGCAATTCCTGTAATACATGTGACGAGCCATATATCACTAACGAATGACATTTATTTTACCAGTTCATTGCAATGATGTAAGAATAAGTAACTTTTATACACATTGCCTCCAAGATCTTCATTCTTCATACATTATCTATACCATATAAATAAAGGGTAACAAATAGAGAAGTTTAAGGTGCAAGTAACATAATGAAGTAGAATACAGTACAAATTTATACAATCTTCAGCCACAAAAATCAGGCTGATGGTTCACTAAAACTTTCATCGCCTAATTGTGACTGCACCCTAAACCCTATATTTGGTTAAACAATTCTTAGTGCATCATTGCAACAGCCTCTTGCACAAGAGGCTGTGTGACATGCACAAAATGTTCAGCTTCCCTCTCCACTTGTTCCCAACATTTGTTAGCACTTTTCCCTTCTTTCATCTTCTTCACAAATGACACAAACTTTCTCCAATTATCAGGTTGAAACAACTCTTGGTTCATCCTAAGATATGTGAATGCACACATCTCTGTGTTGTCCGAGTTACCTTCAACATTCAACTGAGACGCCTTTAAAATCTGTTCATGAGCATGTTCATCGTACCGCGGCAATGCATTTTCACCGGCGAGATGAACTTTTGCTTTTTGAGTAGCTAAAGCGACTTGATTCACAAGCTTCTCGGGGGCACAGAGTGCGTCTTGGGGCTGTTCGTGATCACGCATTTCAATACATGTGAAATTGAAAACAGCATTGTGACGGGCCAACATTTGAGCGATGGGAAGGTAGCCATCGCGGTTTCGGGTGTTGTAGTATCCTGCTGTGAGCTCGGGAGCATGAGACCTTGTTCCATAGTGCCAGTGAATACCAGCAACTTTGACTGATATCTTAACACCAGTGTTGTCAAAGATTGATTTAGCTGATATGAGAATCCTCCCACCATGGTCCAACAGCATCTGAGAGTACCATGTGAGGAAAAATTCACCATACTCACTGTCCCAGCCTCCGCCTTCTTTGCGGAAAAAGTTAGTGTCTTCTGGCCAATTGTTGTAGTGGCCTGCATCAGTAGGACCTGTGCTTCCCCAATTGGGCTTATTAGCAGCTTCGGCTGCTGCTTGTAAGCTACTCAACATATACTGCATTGAAGTAAAACTCAGAATATGCGACACACAAACCAAAGTGACACTTGAAAACAAGTAAAGAAGGAAAAGAATTCAGAAAGGTGAGGGAAAAAATTATGGACGTATAAATATACCTTGTCATAGCATTGGAAAGCACCAATTCCTGGAAATTTCCATGTGCCATTTTGCTCTGGGTATGATGGGTAACGAAGTTCGCCAGCTGGCCCCATCCCAACTTGGATTTCCTGGTTAGTGACAGTGATAGAAGTTCATATAAGAAACTATACATAGCATTAAGTCACTATGAACCAGATTGATTAAGTCACTATGAACCAGATTGATTTCAAAGATTGCATTTCCTATTAAATGTAAAAAATTCCATCTTCTTTTACTTTGTTTTCTACTTCAAAATTTGCATGTGAAAAGAGTGAGAACATCTTTCTGTTTTATGATGAAAACAAGATATATTGGAAAAATAAAGTGACATTTTCATAATTTAAACTAAAAAAGATACAAAACTGGAAAACACACATATCAATAAAAAAAAAAAAAAAAAAGAAGGTAGTATTGTAAACAATGGGGGAAGGTATTCACCACAATGGTATCGCCAAGAAGGTGCTTGAAATTATCTCTAAAAGCACGCATGAAATCAGCATAACATTGAACTGGAGTTCTGCCCTTGAGTACTGGCAAAGTATCACATCCAAGTGATACATATTCATAGTTTCTTCTTCCCCATTGATCAGTGTATGCAAGATCAGGATCTTTATTCATCTCCTCCACAGCCCATTTCGGCAAGGGAATACTGGAAAACATAACAACTATCCATAAGCCCATAAACAATACACAATATATCCAAACATAGATTAATTTGTTGTCAAACTTATAACCTGCGGAAAAAGTATATGTAAAATTACATAATTATGTAATAAAATTCCATAATTGTTATCCTTTTAATAACTACAAAATTTTCGAACGTTGAACACGTGCTCACGGGTCTCTTACTATTAATGCAATTAAAAAACTAGACAGAAGATAAACGGAGTAACTGGCACTAGTTCAATTTCACTTCCCTCCCATGTCTTCTTAGTTAAATTGATATCATACTATACAGTGCATGATTAATTCCTAAAGATTGATACTATCTTATCAATTTAAATTGATTTTGTCATGTTTTAGATAAATCTCAAATAAAAAAAATTGATTTTTAACCTCAAATAATTTATTGTTGAATTTATATTCAATTCAACTTAGTAATAATTAATATGTTTAAAATCAACTACTGTAACCACAAAACCAAAATACATACTTCTAAAGTTAAATTATCATATTGTATTTTCAAAAACATATCTGTTGAGATCCAAGTTTAAGTTACGATAAGCCAAAAAATTGAAATTCTTATTCTGACACAAACATAAGATTCATAAAGTCTAACTGGAGATATTGGGCCCACTAATCTCATCATAGCAAGTCCACTTTTGAGGCGATGTGATTTGGTTTTAATGTGATTCATGTGATTTGGTTTTGGTCTACCCTTACGTAAGAGACCCTTTTTCCATCACGAAACCAAACTCTTCAATAGAAACCACAAATAAAAAAAATAGTCGTTGCATACTTAACACGTCTCTTTTGTTTTCTTTTGATAAATTTAACAAAGTCTTTTAACAATAAATTTATTTATTTATTTATATAAATAATGAGCTTACTCGCCAGTTCCCAGAAAACAAATCATGTTAATTCGAGGTTCATCCTAGTGATTAGTGATTAGAGTACTTTTGATTGATTCAATTTTGAAAATACTGGAAATAATTTTATCCTACTGCAAATATTTAAAAAAAAAATGCCAAATAATATTTTATCTCACTTCCCTCTATATCAAATTATCCCAAATTTTAAGTCGTATATGAATGTTTATTTTCTTATTATACCATTTACTATATCATACCCATTTACTATTAATGACTTTATCTTCTTTTAAGTCTATTAATTAATTATTTTTCAATATCATTATAAATAATAATTTTATAAAATAATTCATAATTTCTTTCCTATGTAAATCAACTAAAATTCTTAATTTGTGTCCAATTGTTGAATAATTTGTGTGCAATTGTCGAAGAAACTTATAATTATAATTTGAGAGGGGATTAAAAGTTACTCTCTACATCTCTATATATAAACAAATATAAACAAAAAAATAGTTAAAAAATTGAAGTATTTAACTCAATCTCTATATATAAACAACAATTAGTTAAAAAATTGAAGCATTTAACTCATTTAAGAAGCAGAATAGTAAGTATACAAGTGAAAACAAATTAAATTCAATTTTAATTATTACAACAACTCATTTACGAAGCAGAATAGTAAGTATACAAGTGAAAACAAATTAAATTCAATTTTAATTATTACAATAAACAATAATAGTCAAACAATAATAACATTTTTATAATCTTTAAAAATGTACAATTCTCAAGATCCAATTCCAAGTTCCAACTAATCTTTCCCCATTCAAGTCGTTCCCATCTAAAGAAACACAAAAGCAACATATAGAAGCAATATGAAAAAAATACCAAGTCCAACCCAAAAACTCATGGCCTAATCTTCACATCACGAAACCACATACTTCAAACATTTTTGGCTTAATACTCACATCAAATGGGGTTCACTATTCCAATAATAATTTTATTATTTATCATAACAGTAAATTATGAGATTAATTTTTGGGTTACACCGAAATCAAATGACAGTAATTCATTATATTGTCTTACAATAAACAAGGAAAGTAGAGTGGAGTGATGCGATCGATTTTCTAAAACTAAAGGAAAGTAGAGAGGAGTGATGTGATCGATTTTCTAAAACTAATCTTCAATTATAAATATAAAAATCTAATTGGTCGCTTAATTATTTAAATTTAATTAAAGATATTTATGTAAAAAATTAATATTTTCTTATAATTTGAAGAGAGTCGACAAATTTATTTTTGAAAAAGAATTTTAATTTTACATATAAAATGAAAGTAGTAATGAGTCAAAAAAAAAAGAATTAGAATAGTATTAAAAAAACCGTAAAATATTTACTAAAAAAATATTATAGAAATAAACAATATCATTTAATAACTCTCAAAATCTAAAAAGACCAAATGGGCTACAATGGGAGCCAAATTGGTATTAAATTTATTCCTAATTATTATTGGAATTTTATTTTGATAAAATAGTAAATCACTCATTATCACTCCTTCCATTTCCACATCCACATTTATGGAATGTTTGGAACACAAGGAAGGAAAACTAAGAAAGAGGAATAAAAACACAAATTTCAAAAGCTTTTTTATTTGTTTGGTTTGTCACTAAAAATGGAAGGAAGGAAATTATTTTTTCTGTGACCACAGAAAGTGCATCTTTCCAAATTGGAAGGAAGATGGTAGAAAAGTTACTTTTTAGACAAAATGACAAAAATGTCTGATAAAAATTAAAAAATTTCAATAATAATAATGCCACAACTTTTTTAAAATCTTCCACTTGACTTAACTTTTAATTTAAGTTATCAATAATATTTTTGAATTTGTTATTATTCTTAGTATTTATTTATCTTATGATATAAATGAACACGAACTTCTTTTTTTAATTAAAACTTAATTTAATATTTTATTTTTCTATCACACTTTATTTTTATTTGAGGGTACTTATGTCATTTACGAAATAGCACTATTTCTTGGAGGGTACTTATGTCATTTACGAAACGAAATAGCACTACTTCTTTGAGGGTAGTTATGTCATTTACAAAATAGCACTATTTCTCTATCTATCCCAACCAAACAAAAGAAAATTTGTTTCTTTCACTTTCTTTCTTTCTATCTACTTGCCTTTCTTTTATCTTTCTAATAAATTTTTTTCACACAAATTATGAAAAGATAAAGTTAGTTAATAAATTCTAAAACAACTATGTATACATTAAATCTTTCCTGTCGCCAGAATATTAAAATTATTTAATATTTATCATAACTATTTCTTTCTAAAGTTCCTTGTGACTATGGAGATAATACTTTTTACAATAATAGTTTAAACTTCCACAATCACATTAGAATAAAAAGTAGCATTATTATTATTATTATTATTGAGGTGCAAATAAAAAATGACAGTAAAATAATAGCAAGCAATCCTAATTAAATAATTAACAATAATAATTATGCTAAAAAGAAAAAAGAAAAACGAAGAAGATGAAGAAAGAGAGACTTACGTGACAGAATCACCGACGTTACCACCACATTGATGAAACGACATAACCGCCTGAACCTTAAGTCCATGCTTCTTCGCCATTTCCATAAGCTCTACATAACCTCCCCAATTATATTCACCAGCTTTCTCTCTCTCAACCAATCCCCACCACACATCCATCATCACACCTTCCACACCAGCACTCTTCAACGCCGCCATAGCCGCATTCACCGCTTTCTTCCTATTCACACCGTTCGTCATCGTCACGCTATCCAACGGCATCATCACATACACCGGTACTCCATTCCCTTTCACGGATCTCGATCCCGCTTTATGTTCCTTCTCCACCGCCGTTTCTGATTCAATCGTAAAAGCTTGACACGCCGCTGTTAGATCTGGCCGGATTCCGCCTAACACCGGCGACCTACACGGACTCGCCGGCGGTGTTAATCCGTCCGCGATAACATCTGATCTACTCGCCTTCACGCGGAGATTCATCGCCGGTGATTTCCACACCGCCGCCGCGTTCACCGTTGATGTTGTTTCCACCGATGTTGTTTCTGACGGGACTGGAGTTCCAACTAGGCTTCCGATCTGGTGAGTCATACTCAATGCCATTTTCCTTTTCTTTCCGAGAAAATATATAAAATTTAATTAAAATTGAAAAAAATACGAAGCCGTTATTATTTTTTTATTTTTTAGTGTAAGAGCTTAAAAGTTAAAGCAGAACTTGGAACTTTTGTTTTTCTTCTTCTTTCTCTGCTGTTTGGTACGGTTAGAGTGATTACAAGTGAGGGAAATTAAAGAAGAGGGAAAGTGCGTTTTTATAGAGAGGAAACAAGGTTGTGAGGATAAGATTATATAATAGTGATTCGGATTTGACCGTTTGTTTTTTGACACGTGTCCTAGTGTTGCGTGTCTGATATTTGGACACTTTGAGTGAGTGAACGGTTGAGATGGTTGGATTTGTTGAGGGAATGGACGGTGAGATTGGAATTACGCGTGAGGATTCTAGAAAAGGCGATACCGAAAGATCCTTTCGTTGACACGTGGTGGAAAGTGACGGGTCACGTGTCGTGACCGCGAGTAAGGCAAGAGAGAGATACTGGGAAGGATGGATAATCTGAGATTCAAGATTTGGCACGTGTACAGCTATAAACCAGTAGAAACACATAAAGAGATCTATTTCAAAGATACTCATGTACTTCACATGATTAGACTTTATCTCAATTTATTGGGAAATGGATTTGATTGAGAAGGGATGATTCAATTTTTAAATTAATTTTAATTTTTAAAATTTTTGAAATTTGGATTTTTATTATCTTTGATTGTGTGAATGTATGTAGTTAATGGTAGTAAAAAATTTGTTTAGTTGAAGTTCACTGCTATTTTAAAAATTGTTTAAATTTTTGTATGATGATTGGTATTATCACTTTTAAGTAAAAGTTTAAGTTTTTTCACGTCTTTATAGTTGAAATATTGATTAGATCAATGGCAAGGATGTCTTATGCATCATTCTCTATTTATAAAAAATGATGTCATTATTTTTTAAGATTTAAATTTTTTTACGCACTAACCCACTTTTAAGTATATGTAATACTTTTCTATCTTAAAAGTTATCTTAATTGCAATATGTTGTTTGTGTGAAATATTTAAATTACCAATAAGTCAAAACTAATCATATATGTGCGATTTTTAAATTAATTATTATTCAAATTTTTTAATTATATGACAATTATGATTAATTAAAAGTGTTGGGAGTCAATTTAAATTTTAAGGTTTGGAATTTTAATGCATGAAAAAGATGATGAATTTCAAAGTCTTTGAATTTGACTATTGAGACTTGCATATTCAACTTAAAAGAATGGATTATGAGTTTCTAGAACTCATTGGAATTGTGGGGATAATTCCTTTTTCGGACGAAACCAAATTATTTATCCTATAAATAAAGAAACTAGTAAAGAGTTGAAGTAACTCTAAATTTAAGTGATCATGAGAAGAGTTGTAGAATCTCTATTTTGAGTATCATAAGAAGAGTTGGAGAATCTCCATTTTCAGTTATTTGTTGTATGAAATGTGAGAGTTATCATTCTTTGTAACTCTTAGATGTGGGAGAGTATTTTAGGATGATACACATATTGAGTTGAGTTACGATTCATTGTAATTTTATTTGATGATAAATGAATTATGTTGAGATGTTCTCATAAATGTAAACAAGAGATATTAAATCACGTAAATTATCGTGTATTTTTTTATTCATTTATTTGTGGTGCAGTGTTTTTATATAAAAATCTCATGTTAGATGTGTGAGAAAAAAAAAATTAACAAAAATGTGTAATATATACAAATTTAAATTAAATGCTTTTTTTCAACAAAAAACACAATATAATGATGAGAAATAGGTATGTTTTTTTTGTCTTTTTCTACTTAATTTGATATGAGCTAGTAGTATTACGTAAGTGTAAATATATTTTTTTTGGAAAAGATTACTCTAGTATAACTTGATTTAAGATAACAAATCTTTCACACGTACACATATACACCATTGATTGCATACACACCTATTAATAGTGCAAAGACAAATTGTCAAATTTGTAAGAAAAGGGAAAGACTCTTATAAGCAAAGCAACACTAGTTATGTACTAGCATTCCATTATTGTTGTTACTATTTAATTTAAAAATGAACATTTTTATGTGGTCACAAGCAAAGTGAATATAATTAGTTGTACAAGCATTATAGTCAACCGTTGACAAAATATACCCAATCATATATATTATGGTACAACTTATAACTTCAATGTTTGATCCGATAACTTTTGACGTTTCTTCCAATATCTCCATGCAACCTGAATTTGGGTTGCTGCAAGGGATCTCCAATAAGGTGATTCATACCTAACATAATATAATGATCATATGATTATGTCGGAGCTATGAATTTCAAAACAGAAATAGGATTTGTGAGCAGTAAAATAACAAACATGTGACATATATTATATATGGATGATGAAAGATTAATGTCTGGACTCATTTTTTATTTGTTTTAACTTTCGGCTCCAAGAGAATTAGTCCTACTGATTTGAAGTTCGGATGAGAGATAGGTTGATCAAACCAGGATTCAAATTCGTGTCGAATGATTTGTCCTTAATTAAAGTTCATTAATTACTTAAGTCTAATTAATCGGTTATTTATGTGTGAACTCAAAACCATGAGAAAGATTCAACATAACAAGAAATGAATACCTTAAAGGTCCTTGAACAAGCACACTCCTAAAGGATCTCATGAAAATGGTTGTAACTTCTTCAAGATCTGCAGCTCTGAGTGAAAAAGCCTCAACATTTGTTAAGCACTTTACTGTCCTATTGCTAAGCAACCTCTGTCCTGGAAATACTTTTTTACCATCTGCAAGAGAAAACATATTAATGAACCATGTTGTTTCTCATATGGTATTAAGGGCAATTATTAATTCCTCTATTTTAAAAACATTAAACACTTGTTTCAACCAATTTGGATGAACTCATCAAAAAGCACTTTAAGAAAACAACAGTTTTTTTTTGTTTTTGTATAATTTGAAGTTTGCTTCTCCATCTCAATTTATTTTCATTTACCTTCTCTGTAAACATTAATAAGCTTATAATGATTTTTTCTTAAGGAATTATCCATAAAGTTACTTTAATTAAGACAAATGATTTTTCTACTATTAAATTTAGACAACTTTTGCGACAACTATTTACGTGGTTAACTCAATTCAAATATTTGGTTGATTACGTTCCCTAGATGATTAATAGATATACTAAGTGTCAAAACCAATTAACCATGGATGTAACTTCACTAACCACAAATTAGACAGGATTAATCACAATAATCGGACATTCAACAACACGTAGATTTGAACAGCTGAAAATTATAGTTAATCGCGTTCAAATTGACGGGTCTTAAAGTTATATTAATAGTTAATGAATTTTGACACCTAAATATATCTATTAATCATCTACTAAATGTAACTAAACACATATTTAAACTTCATTAACCACTTAAAAGTTTTTGCAAAGTTTTCAAATTTGGTTTTCCAAGTAACTTAATTAAGAAGCTACTTTAAACTATAAGCTATTTTTCACCTTTGCTTACAGAAGAATGTTGAAGATACCATGTTAGAAGTTCTTCACCACAAGCATCTCCTTCAGATAAAGGAACTGCAATTCCATTTTCTCCAATACTCTCCAATTTTCCACGCACAACAAAAACCATCTTCCCAACTTCACCACCATAACTCATAATTCTACTTCCATTTATATATGTCTTCTGTCTTAGTCTCTCACAAATAGCATCCAAAATAGGTTCATCCATCAGAGAGAAAATTCTAATCTGCACACACATTACATTCTCAGCATTGCATACATTATTAATGCAAATCAAATTCTTGTTTGGCTATGCATTAATTGAAAAAAATAAAAAAATTATGTGCATACTTTCTTAATAAAATTGAAGAGATGACGCCTTATTTCGGTTTGAAGATCTTCTTGGCAAATTCTCAAGAAGTGTTTCTTCATTCACTCCTCTTGTTGCAGCCCAATTATATCGTTCGGCCTGTCGCACTCTCCTGCGCAAAATTTATATTGATCGATCGTACAATGTGTGTGATCCATAATTTCATGTAACATATTTTCCTAGTATTCAGTCTTTATGTTTGATTTACATGCATGCTTGCATTAATTTGACAGATGCTTTTTATTGACAATGTAAGTGTGATTTATTACAAAGAATTGGAGCATTTTATTGCATACTTTCTTAGATTTTCAGGTAAGCGACGATGCCTCATCCATTGCTCAACATCACGACCTCTAAGTAGCATTTCTAGCCTCCTGCATTTGTGATTGGTTGACAGTGTAAAAAGTTTTACATTTACTGTGAATCAAAATTATTCTCAAAATATAATGCCTACATAGAATTATCATGATATAATATTTATAGAAGACTTTTACTAATCCAACTTAAATATCTGAGTCCAAAATAATAGCAATATGTATCACACATTTATAGGATGGCTTTCATTCATCTCTCTGCAATAGTTTAATAAGGGAAACAACATTTGAGAGGAGTAAGTTCTACCTCCTTCCAAGACCTTGGAGAAAGTTTTGTATGTTTCCAATGAGAAGTGAAAAAAGCAAGAGTCCCAATCCTATGATGGCAATTGCAAACATGACTTCCCATACAAAATAGATTGGGGTTAGACCACCAGCCAGAGTACTGATTTGCTGTAATAAGGATCACAAAGGGATGATTGATAAGAGATCTCAAACCATTCATATGCTATTAGTGAAGAACTTAAGTTAGTGTAGGACCAAGATAGGCCTCATATGATATTAAAACATTCATGATCAAAGTCCTAAAAACTAAGGGTAGAAATAGGTCAAACCGTCCATCAGAAAGAGATGACCTAGTCTATACCTTCCCTAAACTAGACCAAGCTTATTAAATAACTAGGTCAAGAACTTATTTTTCTATATTATCCTCTGCACGCAACTACAAATATAGGATCATATATATTTATTTTTTTATATTATGCTCGACACGCAACTGTAAAGATTAATCTTTCAAGGATTTGGAAATTGTAACAAATTTCAGAGTTATCTCTCTCATATAGTGAATTTTCACACAGACAAGTCACGAATCAACTTATGACCACATGCTTAAGAGATCCGGTTTGCTTACCACTCGTACCACATCAATTCGGTGGACAAAGTATACTTGATCACTACAGAAGGAACTACAACAACAACCAAGCCTTATCTCACATAAGGATCAACTATATGAATCAAACGACGCCATAACGTTCTATCGTAACAAACTAAAAATGAAATGCTAACCTGCAATCCCCAAAAATGAGAATACACATATTTGTTGACCATGCTAGTTTCAATAGTAAGTGGTACAGCACTGACATAGATTCCATAACGAAAACCATTAGGAGAAGGATTCAAACAAGCAATGGCATCTGAATTGTTGTTCCACATAGATGATGTTTGGCCTGCTGCAGACTGGTTGTTTCCAGTTCGACCATGTCCACAGTCAATGACATCAATGCATCCTTTGATGTTAGATTTACTGCAGGCATCTCTCAAACATTGATTAACCCTCTGGAAGAAGGAGAAAGTTAATAATCAAACATTAACCTTTATTTACTAAAGCAAATTTATCAATATTTATAAATCAGTTAGGAAGATTAATTTATGAGCAGATATTACTAAAGCATGGATACTGACACGAACACCGAACACAACACTGACACACCGATGCCTGTAGTAGTTTGATAAAATGAATTAATTGAACGTAATCAATATGACAGTGTCGTGTTGGTATCAGACACTGACACATGTCAGACACTAGGACACGTTTTCTATCAGAAGTGTCGGTGCTAAAGAGATTACTAGCATAGCATACTATCAAATAGAAAAAAAATGTCAAAAATTTGATTCACCTGTAGACCAAAGAGGTACCAGCAAGAGCCAACAACATGGCTAGCAAGCATAAACATGAGAAGATTTATAATGAAATTAGCCCATGCTGACTCAAATATGAATCCAGTTGGAGACCTTCCATTTAGCAGAGTCAAAATTCTAAATAGTCTTGGAATGTACTGCACAAGGATCACTGCACGTAGAAGATTCTTAGCATAATTTGCTCCTGATAAACCCAAGTGCCTTGGTAAGACAGATAGTATCATTATCTGCATGCACATATTTCAAAGTATACATGTCATATGAGAAGTTTGATGAGTATATACACATATATAGTTGCTTCTTCTATTTTCAATGGTTTAAAATGAAAACCCTTTCTTTGACTAAATTTAGTTGTTCTAAATTAACAATGATGATACATTAAAAAGACAAAGGAAAATGAAGGGAAGAGGAAGACCTTTGTTAAGGTTTGAAAAGAATGGCAAAGTCTTAATAATATAAGGAAATGGAATGATATAAATACTTATAATAACAATAGACTAAACTATCCTTAATATAATATATTATCTAACATCTCTTTCAAACTCGCGATGCATCAACAAGGAGAATCCACAGTTTGTCAATCAAGAAATGAAAATGTTGTGAAGTGAGTTGCCGTAAACAAGTCAACAATCGGCAAGGAGGAAAAACCAAATGTTAAAGTAATGGTGTCATGGTGAAAGTGATGACCTGTGTAGGTGACATTCAATCTCAATGTACTTGGTGCATTCATGAAAGACCAAATCATGAGCAATTTGAATAGGAGTCTTGTTATCATAGTACACAAGTGTTGGGCTAGAGAGGAATACTCATATGAGAAAGAAGCCAACATAACCATACCACTTTTGATGTGGTGGTTGTCATAGCACGATACTTAGTTTATGTAGAACAGCGAGAAAAAATGTCTTGCTTCTTGCTCTTCCCATAAATGAGACAATCTCCTAAAAAAATCGAAAGCTTGTAGTAGACTTACAATCAGTGGCATCAAAGTAAGCACACAACTCTAAGGAAATAGATAATAGATAACGAATTCATCGAAAAAAAGACAAGTCCACAATGGAAGTAGAAGTTGTGGTATATGGAACTCTCAGCTCATCTAAAACTTAAAGTATGCATGTCTACGACATGTCCCAATCAGTCTTCCGGAATGTGTATTTTGTATATATCAATGAGTGGAAGAGAACATAACTGAATGAAAACACATGTAGTTCCACTCTTTATGGTCCAATTCAACAATGTCACGTAATCAAATGTAATTCCATATCATCTATGAAAATGACACGTCAAAATAATAAATCTCACACTAGGTTGTGAGAAAAAATCCTGAAACTTGTGAATAGGAGGATTAAAATTCCAAATTTAAAAATGTGGAGACTAAAATTATGTTTCAGTTAAAATAGGAGGATAAAAAATGCAATTGAACTAATTTATTTTCTTGAAAATAGAAGTTAAAAAATTTGTTCAATAAATATTTGTTCCAATACTATTATGCCTTAAGCCTATAAGAGAAGCACAACCCAAAATACTAGTCTATTAGGTGATAGAGCTTCATAACTTAAGTACTACATTGATCTTTCTTCTTTATTCAATGTGGGACTCGTAACTTTGTCAACGTCTATGAGAGTCAACATCCACGTCATTAGTTTTCACTCTTTCGACATTGACCCTATAAGTAGTATTTTCTGTAGTCTAACTCTCAACGAAAACATAAATCGTTGTGACTTAAGTTTATGAGGAGAGTTAAACTCAAAAGATTAGTTTATTAAGTTAAGAGCCTCACGACTTCAGTACCAAGTTGACCTTTCTTTTCTCCTCAATATAAGACTCGTTACACACATTCATAATTTGCTTTGCATGTGCACTTAAAATTAGTGGTTGATATATTCAACCGACAATAATCCAAAATACTCACACCAAACTTAATGTATTTTTTGATTGAATTTGGTAAAATTATAATGACACTAGAATTTTATTAAAGCTCAAAAAAAATTATTTCTTATTTAAATCACAAGGGTATATCATGATTCCACCAAAATTACCCCTATAGCTAATATTGCAATTAGTCTAAGGACAAAAGAAAAAGTTTGCATAAGGAATAAAGGAAAAGGAGAAGAAGTTTACTTGAGGAAGGGGCAATACAACAAACAAGTCAACAAGAAAATAACTTTGCAGGTAACGGACAGAAATTTTCTTGGGATCATCAACTAAATCTCCAGCACCAACCACCCTTGCCTCTGGTGACACATAGGCCAACCTAAACTGCAAATATGCAATTAGATAAAGTTGTTTAAGCTTTAAATCATCAAAAAGAAAGGGTCACATACATAAGCACATATTCTATTAAACATTGAAACCAAAATCACTTTGATTTTTCGAGACTCAATAATTTAAGAAAATAAAAATAATTGAATATAATATATGTCATTATATTGGTGTTAGACATTGATATTTGTCAGATACAAAATATGCTTTTAATTTAAAACGTCAGTTTAGCACAGAATGTTACAAATAATAGATTATCAATAATTAATGTTAAAAACCAGCCTATTTATTATCTGAGTAAATTAAAGGGATATAAGGTTAACTTAGTGGCTCAAGTGGAGGAATTAATGACTAAAGTGATAAGGAAATTGCGTGTTCGATCTCCACCCTCAACAAAATACTAACAATATTAATGATATTAATGATTTGACGGTCAATTAAGCCCAAAGTCCAAAACCCTTAAAAATTCCCCTATTAAATCCCTTATTGAAATAAATTTTTTTAAGCACTGACTCATTATTTCATTAGTTTTTTTAGGCTTAAGTAAATGGGCCCATGGGTCCGATGTTTGTTAATCTATAATTTTTTCTTGAAAAGTTTTTGAAATTTACTTTTCTCGGAAAAATATCGAAAAAAAATGTAAAATATTTTTTCTCAGAAAAAATTGAAAAAAAATTTAACTTCGTTTTTTATCGAAATATTTTGTGAGAAAAATAAAAAATTAATTTTGTCAAAAAAAAATCAAAAATTTTTTTCTTGAATAAAAAAATTTCGAAAAAAAAGTAAAAAGATTTTGTAAATAATCTTTTATCGAAAAATTTTATGTTTCGAAAAAAAATTAAAAGAAGTTTGTTGAAAATTTTTTTTGAAAGATAAATTTGAAAAAATTGACTCATAGACTCCACTTAACCTACAAAATTTTATGGGCTTTTTAACTTTGAGACCTTAATAAGTATGAAATCTTTTTCTCCTCAAATATGTGGGTTAGGACCAATAATTAGTGAGTTTATGAAATTGACGGCTATATTAATTACTAATATTACTCTTTGCAAAAAATTATCCGAGTAAATTAATCATTTCATTTATATTTTTTCTTCATGTAATTTACACAAGGTAGTTGACTCATTGCTACATATGACTCCATTAAAGTTAGGGGCCGATGACTAAAATCATAATTTAAAATATAAGCTGTCTTATCTTAATTGGACAGTCTATATGTGTTTGACTGCATTGCAGTCGAAGACTGATGACTAAATATATGTAAGACTCATTATATATTTTTCATCTTCTCTCGCTATCTACGAGACATCAATTGAAAAGATTTCAAAAAAATTGTGTCATTTGATGATCAATTTTCATTATTTATATTGGTCTTTTTCTTCCAATGTGTGTAGTTATTGGGCTACCTCCAAATCCATGAACAAATAATTATATAGTTAACAAAAATAAGAGAAAATAAATTAACTTGGAATAAAAGAGTAAGACCTGGTTGAAGAGGGATTCTCACTAGAAAAATCTACCAACTATTTTCCTTTCATTCAAGTTTATTTTTTACTCAAACACTAATTCAAGTTAAAGCAAGCATTGTTGGGAGCTTGTTGATCATTGGAAGAGTGAATAGAAGAGTGTGTATAAATAATAAATATCAACAAAGTGAGAAAGAGAAAGTTGTTAAGGTTTTGTGATTTTGTTATGTACAATGAGGGATCAACAAAGATTGTTTGATGTCATCATTGTGATAATATTAATAATTTAATGTTGCCTACTTACTTTGTAATTAACGATACGTCAATTTAAAAGTTTATGTGAGTTTCTAACACATTAGATATGTTACATTTTAATTATTTAGTTAATTAACCATATGTGAGTTTCCAACACATTAGATATGTTACATTTCAAAACTTATCAGTAGCATGACTTGGTAAAAAAGACTTTTCAACTCTTTATTTTATTTTATTAAAAACACAATTGAAAGGTATAAGCATAAATTAGATTCTTTTTCATTTTCCATAAATTAAGATATCCATGGCTAAATTTATCATGATGAATTTAAAGTTTAATTACATATACATAAATTCATTATATGACACCTATTTCATAACTCCCTAGCAATTACACCAAACTTCAAAGGTATAAGCATACCACTATTCTATTCCAAGGACTATAGATTACATAAAATGCAATCTATAACAAAGTGTAGTGAATCAAACATTAGATTATACAGCCTATTGATTCAATCTTTGATCACTTTGTGTGGTATTAGCTCGATTTAGACGCTTTTGCCTGTATCTCCATGCAACTTGAATTCTGTTTGCTGCAAGTGATTTCCAATAAGGTGATTCATACCTAACAACATAACACAATCATCAAAACATTATGTCAGAGCCATGATTTTGATAATATATATTATGATTATAAATAACACACTTGTTAAATGTGTATATATGTGCACGCGTGCGTGTGTGAAGAAGATACGCTGAAGTATCAACAGAAATAATTGAATGACCTTATTACTCCTTGAACACGAGGGCTCCGCAAGAATCTTGCGAAAAGAGTTGTGACTTCTTCGATGTCTTTGGCGCGGAGTGAAAATGCTTCCACATTGGTTAAGCATTTTACTGTTCTATCACTAGTCAACCCTTGTCCATGAAGCTTTACTTTGTTACCTTCTGCAATAGAATCCACATCGATGATTCACGTTGATGGCCAATTTGCCGAGCTTTTGCTACTTATTTTAGAACTCTAAATTGAAACATAGATACAATTACACTTGTGGTCCTTTAAGTTTGACCATTTTCCTTGATTGGTCATTTTCTTCAAGAAAAATGTCAAACTAAAAGGATTGCAGGTGTAATTTTGCCTAAAATATATAACAAACTTATGATCATTGCATCAAGTATAGTTGTACCTTTGCTTTGAGAAGATTGTTCAAGATACCATCTTAGAAGTTCTTCACCACAAGCATCTCCTTCAGATAAGGGAACCGGAATTCCATCTTCTCCGATGCTCTCCAATTTCCCACGCACAACAAACACCATCTTCTGTACAAGACCACCCTGACTCAAAATTTTACTTCCTTTGATGTATGTCGTTTGTACTAGTCGCTCACGAATAGCATCTAAGATAGGCTCGTCCTCAGCCATCAAGGAAAAAATTCGAACCTGTAGAGAAATCTTGGATCGTCAGAGAAAATTAAATCATCATTGCAAAGAACATTTGAACTTGTTTAATATTTTTGGCTTTTGGCGCGTCAGTGTTTTAGTTTCATGATGAATATGCATAAAGTTTTGTCTTCAAAATGGTTTCATCATAGATGAGATTTTGAAATTCACATAACATTTGAACCAAATGAATAAAATCCAAATAAGCTGTAATCATGAACTTTTTTCAAATGTTCCAATACATACATTTTCAACAAATTTGAAGAGGTGGCGTCTAATGTCCGTCTGAAGATCTTCCGGCAAATTCTCCAGAACCATTATTTCAGGAACTCCTCTTGTTGCAGCCCAATTATACCGTTCAGCCTGCCGTACTCTCCTGCATGACATACATAGTATTCATCATTTTGTACATTATGCCTAATCCATAATTTCATGTGACATAAAACCTAAGTAAAATGAAAAATAGTTCAGATATTAATTTCTTTGCATTCAAGCCTATATGTTCTTATTTTTGAAATAATCAATAGCTATGTCAAATCTATTTTATAATAATCAATATCTATGTCTTTATCACTATGATTATTTAGGGGGTTAACAAGCAATGACTTGAATAAATTGACCGATGCATTTTGGCAATGTTGACGTGATTCCTTAAAAGAATAAGAGCATTTCATACCTTTTGAGACCTTCTGGTAAACGACGATGGCTCATCCATTGCTCGACATCACGGCCTCTAAGTTGCATTTCTAGCCTCCTGTAAAAAGAACAGAACAAAATGTATCAATTTTGTTCCAAACCTAACGATGAAACGCATCAGAACTTTGCTGACAAAGTTCCATTATTAGTCAGAACTTGTATAAATTCTACATTGTTTTTTAGATTTTCAAATGAAATAAATTTTAAACAGAAATCGATATAGAAGAAAACAGATGAAAAAGGAGCACCATTGTTATTTGTTACCAACAATTAACGTGCATGGCAAGTAAGAGAAAAAAATTGTTCTACCTCCGTCCAAGAGCTTGAAGAAAGTTCTGTATGTTTCCGATGAGAAGCGCAAAAAGCAAGAGTCCCAATCCTATGATGGACATTGTAAAGAGAACTTCCCACACAAAATAGCTTGGTATTTGATTACCAGCCAGAGTACTGATTTGCTGTATTAAGATCATAAGCAGTATAATTGGTAAGTGATATCAAATTATTCATGTGCATTTTAGTGTTGGCTCAAGTTAGCCCTTGACAATTGACATGATATTAGAGCACATGTATGGTCATGTTTTCTAAAGTTCTCAGATTAAATGCTTTTTTTATAGGCAAATGTCAGTTGTTAGTATGTTATGTTAGTAGTTAGGGTTTGAACCCTGAACCTCCTTCCCAAACTCATTCGGATGCCCCAGATCAACCACTTGAGCTACACCTCAGAGACTTCTAAGATTAAATGTAAAATGGTATGAATGTGATTTTGTAAAACTACATATGAAAATGAAAAGGAGAAAAGATATATAGTTTTGTTAGTTACCTATTTAATTTTAAATTCTTGTTTTTTCTATCATCAACCGTAATTGGTTATGAGACATCCATATTAACTTTTGCACAAAAGTTTTCATATCAAATTACATTGTTTATCTTCAAAGCTCCCTTTTATTATGCGGATTTAATTCACATGCACTGTCAGTGTAAATATTTTTTACACTGTCAGATCATTAAAAACATTTGATTTTAATCATAACTATTTCTAAAGTCATACATATAAGTGGTTGTAATGTGTTGACAGTGTAAAACTTTTAACACCGACAGTGTATCAAAATTAAACTCTTATTATGTTGTTCTATTGAGAAGATATGTTATTAAGTCTTATCTTCATCAGAGGCACATTATATTAAGCTCATTTGAATCTTTACAGCTCAATATTATAGGACAAAATGTATATAACCATAATGGTATAGACATAGCTATTGATTTTGATATAAAAGAACAAAATGCATACCTGAAATCCCCAAAACAATGCATACACATATTTGTTGATAACCTTAGTTTCTATGGTAAGTGGTACAGCAGCTTCATAGATCCCATAAGAAAAAACCTTACTTGAAGTATTCAAACAAGCCTTGGCGCCTAGATCTTCGCTCCATTGATTAGATACAATACCCACTTTAAGGTCACAATCAATCAATTCCATGCATCTAAGTAGTTTAGCATTATGGCAAGCATCTCGCAAACATTGGTTAACCCTCTAGAAGATGAAAAACGGATAAAAGACAAGAAGTTAGTAAATTAAAAGTTACTTAACATTCATTTACTGATTCTAATCGAACCATTCATCTTTAAAGCATCCATCGAAACACTATAACTATGATCACTACCGTGCTTAATTTTGACTATAATTCTTGCAAGATATTACATTTTTTGTTCCTTTTTAACTGTCAGTTTTGTAGAAGAATTTTCAATTTTGTTTCTTTTTATTTGTCATTTTCAAAGTTCAATACAACATTAACTATTGTTTTGTCAATAGTACCCGCAACTATTTATTGAAAAGTGAGAAACAAGATAATTAAGATAATAAATAGTTAAGGATATTACACGAAACGACAAATAACTTCATCAAAAGTAACAAAATTCATTGGTTTTCTTGGTATGTGTACATAACCTTTATAAATTGAAAGCATTCAAGTGAATCAATTAATATTTCTTCTACTTTTTCCTTTCATTCTGTGCAGATGCAGGGTTCTTTTTTCATTTTCCATGCAAAGTGAGAATTTAAAGCAAAGTATGAAATTTAATTCAGAAATAACTTTTTTTCTTTTTTTGAAAATGAAGCATCAGATGTCAATTTCACTCACCTGTAGACCAAAGAGGTACCAGCATGAACCAACAACATGGCCAGATAGCATAAAAATGAGAAGATTTATAATGAAATTTGCCCATGCTGACTCGAATATGAATCCGGTCGGAGACTGGCCAATTAGCAGAGGCAAAAATCTGAATAATCTTGGAATATACTGTACAAGGATCGCTAGACGTAGAAGATTCTTTGCATAATTTGCTCCTGATGACCCCAACGAATTCGGTAGGATAAACAATATCATTATCTGCAAGCATTTCACAACATTTATAATCGTGCTTTCAAGCATTTGTTGAAGTCCGTGGACTATTTATTCATCGGTCCAACACACAAAAAGGTGCGCTGATTGTGGCTCATGTTGAATTTAAACATGATTAATTTGAACAAGAAGCATTTTATAGAAACAATATAACGAATATTTTTCAAAGCTCTTTCGCGTAACGCTGCCACAGCACAAAATATAAGGTGATTCTTGCATCTCTATTATATTCAAGGAGAAAGATTATTTTCACGTCGAAGTTCATGAGATAACAAGTATTTATGTGCTTGCAACTAAGAGCTTATGCTTTTAACAACAGCATTGAGAGATAGGAAGAAATATACCTGAGGAAGAGGCGATACAACAAATAAGTCGAAGAAAAAATAACTCTTAAAGTAATTAAGAGCAATTTTCTTGGGATGGTCAACTAAATCTCCGGCACCAACCACCATTGATTCAGGAGAAATATAAGCCAACCTAAACTGCAAAGAAGCAACTTAATAGAGTTATTTAGTCTTTAAATTATGAAAATGCGGTAAACTAGACTTAAAACTTGACAACCATGTTGAAGATTCAAGACACATGCTTTTTTTTTCCTAAAGGTAAAGAGAGACTAAGGAAAAATATAAGAAAAGTCATTAGAGAGATTTATATTTAAATAGTCTATCATTAGACTTGATTCTTGACACGACAAACGCGGATCTTGCTAAATGGAAAAAGGCTTTGGTTGTTATTTGTTAGAACAACGACTCTGGTTCAAAAGAAAACAGATACGAAAAGTGCATACAAAGAACACACAATATTTAATCACGAAGTTCAATCAACTGTGTCTACGTCTCTCCCTGAACCGTACCACGGGGGACTTCACCCCTAGCTCGAGCAGCTTGTCCACTTATCAGTAAACTATGAGTCACACCCATTTGATAATAATTTGATAACATTTTATGAATAAATGGATTAGCACAAATTAAATGTAAGGAGCGGTCGGACGGGAACTTTCCAAAAAGGCGGTTGTTGAGAAATTACCTGGAGAAGAATGTTCAAGAAATACACAAAATCAGTTATGCTTCTAAATAAAACAAGTGTTGTTGCCATTGTCCAGTTGATAACAATGCATTTATCACGCTGCAGAAAAATGAATGAGAAAATGTGAAGTTTTTATTTTTTGAAGCAAGTAAAAAATGTAAAGTAAATGATGTTGGAAGATTTTACAATTAAATAAAAGGAAAAGAATCATACCTCCCTCACATAAATTAAGAAGAAAAATAATGGATCTACAAAAATTGCAACCAAGCAAAATATAGCCAAAAACTTGTTCCATTGTTGTACAACTTTAGTGTGAGGGTTCATCACTCCAGGAATACAAGAAGAGCATAAAGAATAAAGTTTTCTTCCATAACCTTTGGCATCTCCATAAAGAGAATTGTGGAACTGTAAACATTCAAAACATGAACAAAAGTATTATCAGTTATGTGAAAATAACAGAAAATAATTTGTACTAGACACCTTAGGAAGAAATAATAGTCTATTTTAGGAAGAAACACACCTTAGGATCAAATATAGTGGAAGCTCTTGGTTTTATTTGCTGAGAAACCTTGAAGTAAGTAGGACAAGTAGTGCAATAAGGATCATTACACATTCCAAGTTGTCCAGACCTCAATAAGTGTTCATTTTTTCTGTCATTGTCAATATTCCAATGATGTTCATTTGTGTCATCAAATGTACTAAACTTCTCTGTCTTGTTCTCCCCTACTTTGTTTCCTGCCACTACATTACCATTCTGAAAAGGATTTCCCATTCCAGGAGTGGCGTTTAATGGACCACTCATCTGTGCAAATGGTGTTTTCCTCGCGGTACGAAGCGGACCAGTATGTCCGACAAGATTAGGTTGTCTGTCATATGGATCCAAGGAAGCCATAGGAATAGAAATCGAAGCACTTTGTGTCCTTGATATCCTTCGGAAGTTAGAATTCGCAGGTTCATCGGATGGTTGTGCACGCGTTTCTGATAGCATTGGCACTTCATCTTTATCAAAATGATTCATGGTTCCTTGATGATTATGAAAAACAGAAAAATATCAATATATATCTCAGCAATTTCAAAATGAAACAATCCAATTCAGCTCAAAACATGAAAAGGGAAAACATAAAACCATAAAACAGTATATAATCACTGCAATATTAGGAGCCCTAGTTCGACTACGAGGTAAGTAAAGTCTGGTCAAAGACTGTTTCAGACAGCATTCGAACACAGGTTCTCCTGGTCGATTCGACATTAACTGAAGTTGATTAACTACTTGAGCTCAACAACTTGGCTATAACCGATGCAATATGAAAAGTCCAAGATTGTATGCGAGTGACAAAGCCAGATGGAACTCGATGTATCACAAGAAAAATCTATAATGATATATTTGACTTCACATAGAAAAATTTATGATGATATAAAAAGATATGCAATTGGAACTTTTATTAAGAGATAAGTAATGAATCACCTTATCTTAAACCTTATGAAGCTTGGAAGAAAACCAAACATAACAATTAGACATTTATTGACTTAAACTAACTATACAATTATTGAAATGCAAGTAACATCCAAAGTATACACAGTTTCTATAGCTTTAAAGGAAGAGTTAGTTAACTTTAACAAACACATCTATGACATTGAATTTGTATCTGCTTCTACAAGCATATTTGTATTCAAACTTCAAAGCTAATACTCAACACATACTACCCCAGTCTCAAATACAAACATAAAAAACAAAACATGTTCAGTGGTCTGAAATATAAACTAATTTCGCCATATTTAATGATGATATTATTCCCTCTGTAAACAAAATTATTCCAAAAATACCCTTTCAATTAATTTACATTGTTTTTTTGTATGCAGATGTAATGGTAAAGAAACTCGCACACACAACTGCAAGGTCTCGAATTCGAACCGAGAATATGATATTCAACCTAATAATATCGACATTTGTTAGTTGAGCTATGTCCTACAAATTCATTTTATTTTTTTATAATCATGTTATATGTACAAAATATCCACAAGAGTTTAGATAAGTGACAAATCTTTGTTGGATAAAATATTGAACACACAAAGTGGATTACGAGTTCTCTCCTCTCCATCATGTTTTTCCATAGACAAAGTCACAATTCAAATCTCTTACCACTTACCTAAATGCTCGAGTTTCTTATCACCACCAATCATAAGTTGATAATTCAAATTTTATTAATTACATTCGGAAAATTAAATGAAAAAAACTAGAGGTGTAAGAGTTTAGTCTTGTAATCTCATGTGTTAAAATTCATTCGGAACAGTTATAAAATGATCATTAGTACCATTATAATTAATAAAAACGAAAAATAAACGAATATTTATTATTGTCATCAGTTAGATTTCATTTTTTTATCCATACACCAAAAAAATAAAAACAACAAGACGACAAAACATTGTAAGTTTATTTCTAACCTATGATGAATTGCAATTGAGTAATGAATCAGTGAAAACTACAAAAATTAAAAATTAAAAGCTAAGAACAAGAAGCAAAAAAAAACACAAGAGAGAAAGAAAATCCAAAAATGTAAAGAGTATAAAACCTGGTTAAAGAGAGTGAAAACACCAGAAGCTAATTTGGTTGAATTGAAGTTAAAGAATGCATTTATGGGAGATTGGTGTAGACATAGTTGGACTTCAAAGAAAAATGGAAGTGTGAGTCTTTGTGTGATTGTGAAGAAGACTTTGACTAAATCAATTTTTGTTGAAGTTTTTGGCGCGTGAATATCAATGTGGTCAAGTGCGCGTTGTTGTTTATGGTCACACAGACATTTATTACCAGACAGACGATGTGTGTTTTTTTTTAGGAATAGAATAATTGTTATTATATTGAGTCTATTCCATGTTGAGTACACATTATCTTATTTTGAGAATGTTTTTTCTAATATTAAGTATCATTTCTAACATGATCGGATGGTAAACTTCTCTTTTAATTTAACCTAATAGGAGATTATAGATTCAAATTTAGTTTTGAAAATTCAATAGTGTTATATTTTCGGTGGAAAAAGGTTTATATTATTAGTTAATTTATTACAATTATTTATATGTATGATTTCAAAATTAAATATCGTAAAAGTAAAATATATTTAATGTTAACGACGGTGATTAGCTGACGATATAAAAACTTTTTATATGTATATAAATCAAATCCTTTAGAGTTCCTTTTTACATGTATATGAATTAAATCCTTTAATATAATATATACAAGATAGTATAAAGATAAAGTTAGATAAAGATAGAATAAAATAGTGACATGATAAATATTATACCATGTGTTTGATACACACATAATAACATTTTATGTTGTCATGTATTTGATACACATCTAATTATGACACGAAATAATATATATTATATTTAAATAAGAAAATTATTATGGGAAACATTTACATATTAGTTTTTTTTTTAAATTAACTTATTATATTTTAATATTATAAATAAACAAAACATATTAAAAAGTTAAATAAATAATGAAATAATTTTATATTTAAAAGTATCTATTATCCATTGACAGTACTAAATAAATAATTTAAATTTTTTTTAAAAATCATGAATAATTAAATAATTATATTTTATTTGTTAGAATATAAATAAAGATATGATACATATAATATGCAAATGACAAAATTACCCTTATGATAAAATCATAAATATTTATTAAATTAATTATTAATATTTTATTTTAAAATTTAATATCAAATTCACTCAATCGTCGTGTGAAAAAGGTGTGGGGAAGACCAATTAACATCAAATATTGAAAATTTTACCCATCCATTTTTAAGACATGCCACCCCATCAAAAATTAAAAATAAATTTATCAATTAATAAAATCACAAAAACTATGTTAAAAATTAAGAAGAAGAAAATATCTCAAAGACCATTTTAAAAAATCAAAATATAGAACCAATTATTCCAACAAAAATATAGAAATTATCATTAAAACATTTAAGATTCATTATCCAAAAATATAGAATAAATAAAAAAACAAACTAAAATAAAAAGTTAATGTGTCCAACAATTCTCAAACTATTAAAAACATAAGGCTAAAAATCACAAAAACTTAATAAAGTCTTCTAATTATTTTTTTGAATTGGTAAGTAATTTTATTATTTCAAGTAAATAAAATGTATTTTTGTTTTATAATTCGAAGTAATTTTATTGTTTTCAATTTCTCTTATTGGCGTACTCAAAATATAGGGTATCTTGCATAGTTTCTTTGACATATAATTTTATAGCTATAAATCTTTGATAGTATATTATTGTATTTTTAAATATAGTATCATATTGAATTCAATGTTGATTGTTTAATTGATTAAATCAATTTTTAATTATACATATTAAATCACATACAAATTATTGTAAATATATATATATATATATATATATATATATATATATATATATATATATATACACAAAATCTTCGAAAAAAACAACACCTAGCTAAGGGTCAATGGGGCAGGCCTGCAAAGTAACAATATGATAATTAAATGAAGCTAGTTGAAGGCAGAAACATGTCACCGTCTTCGGAAATACCCTCTTCATTGCAAATTATAAGTCACTTTAGTAATTTCGCACAAATAAAAAATATAGTTAATCAATAATAAAATTTCAAAATATATGTAAATATAAAAAGTTATTATATATATACATTTAATTACTCAGTCAATTAATAATTATCCATTAATTAATAATTATATTGTCACATATATCAATATCAATTTCATTATGTTAACTATTTGTATTACATGTAAAAATTTCAAAATATAAAAAACAAATTAGAATGTCATAATATACATTCAATTATTTAATAAAGTAATTAATTATGACACACATTAATGAAAGAAGCTTAAAATTGATAATTATTATATCAATAAAAAATTATCTAAAAATGAATTCAAGTGGTTAATGATTTCACTTAATAACAAATTGTTTGAGAGAAATGAATAATTCTAATTCTGACTGAAATAATTTTTTGAAGTTAAATTTGTAAGATTAATATTTTTTAGAAATTTACCTTTAAAGAGAAATAATTAGTTAATATTTCTATTATAATATTTATTGTTAATTATAAAAAAAAATATACAAATTAATTAAGAATATGTTATAAAGAAAATTCTAAGAAGATTTTATATTTAAAAAAAATATTAGTATTGACTATATTAGAAAAAATATTTCATAAAAACGTGTGTACATAGTTAATAATATTTCAGGAGGGCCATTTCGAGACTTCAACCTAGCAGCATTAGTCAATGCATGTGCTGGCTTGGTTCTAACTTCTCACCCTCTTCGTACGTACAAGAAAACTTTTCAAATTTTAAGGTATCAGTTCACTCATATATTACATACGACTCATTGGTACTTATTAGTCAATATGATATTCCATATCTGCTGGAACGTATCAATCTGAATGAATTTAAAAATTGTTGAAATTTCACCTTAGAAAATTATCGTATTTAGTAGTTTTCAATTCTATAAATATTAAAATCTCACATTAGATAGAAAATATATGTGACTTTGTTTTCATCACTATATAATGAGTTTCAAACTCTTGTGATAAGCATACCAAAGTTGGATATATTTTTCAACTTTCTCTTTTCTCATTTTTCTATTATGCTTAACTTATTTCCGAACCACTTCTCCCATTTCTTTCTGTCCCGTCGATATTTATGAGCGGTTTTGTACTGTTGTCCCTTCGATTTTTAGAGCGGTTGTTATACCGTTGTCCCTTCGATTTTTTGAGCGGTTTTTATGTCGTAGTCCCGTCGATTTTTAGTGGTCCTAATACCACAATGAGCAAATTTTGTGCTGTAGTCTTTTGTAGCGGTTTGTGTGCCGTAATCTTTTAGAGCGGTTTTTTGTGTCTTAGTCCTTTTGATATAGGAGTGGTCATAGTACCCTATTGCGAGTGACTTTAATCGTAGTTTTAACGGCTATATTGAGGGTGTAATTCTAGAACGATTTTCTACGGTGCAATGAAACTCCGATACAATGAATCTGAACTGTTTTATTCTGGAGACTTCGTAATTGATAGTCTGCCTGCACAATTTGGACAGTGGCACGAAACGTCTTCGGTGACATAAATTGTAATTTTTTAAATGGTTTTCGAAACTCAAAAATAATAAATTGTGGTTCGTAACCTAGTGATACAAAATTTGAATTTTCTAAAAAAAAAAATCATCTCAGAAAACTTGTGGGAATACAAATTTCAAAAACACATTTGTGTTAAGTTTTTCAAAACTCAAGTTGAATATAGTAGGATAAAAAAAAAAGTTAATGCAAATAGTAAATAAGTATTTGCATAAAATGTGGGACTAAAAGTATAAATGTGAAGATATCTAATAAAAAGGAACAATTTTTTTTCAAATGACTTTTATATTTAGGGAGAGGTTGTGCATTGATTATATAAAAATAATTATATAAATATTTAATAAAACAATTTTGATGGCGAAAGAACAACCGTTGAAAATATTAAAAAACAAAATTTGCGACCGCTATTTTTACTTTTTAATCTCGGGTTTGAGATTTTGATCACAAAACACAATTTGTTATGAAATAGTAGCTAAATATATTACTTCCTTTGTCTGACAATGAATTATTCATTGAATATTTTACATAAATTAAAAAAAAAAGTATAAATAAAAGAATAAATAATATATTTATTTTCATTAAAAAGAAAAGAAAGAGCTGACGAAGAGAGCTAGGAACAAGCTCTCGTAGCATCCACATTAAGGTAAGTGTGGAAAATAAAATTTACAATAATCATGTCAAAGGTACTTTGTAAGATTTTTTATTGTGAGATGTGAGTTGACAGTTCAATTGGTTTGAGTTAAAAAAGTAAAAAAAAAAAAAAAAAAAAAAAAAAAAAAAAAAAAAAAAAAAAAAAAAAAAAAAAAAAAAAAAAAAAAAAAAGTGGAAATTCAAGGTTCAAATTCAAATTCATGTAACGATCCAATAAAGTGAACATAAATTTTCCGGTTAGAAGGTCGGAGGAAATTAAGAGTTTCATCAAGAATGAGTTGAAGGGGACAATTGAGGTATGCCCTTTATTGATGAAATTTGCCGCAACATTAGAATTAACTTCAAAGATGGAATGTTTGAAATGAAAGTTTCTAGTCAATTTAATTTTGTGAACAATGGCAATAAGTTCTGCATTCAATGCATTACAAGGACTTAGTTTGGTAATAAATTCCTTAACCATATATAGAATAATACATTTATTAAATTATCTTAATTATTTATTGGTGTGTTCATAATTATCATTAACGTAAATTAAAATATAGTGAATTGAGAGTATGTAATATTAATCATAGGATATAATCAGCGGCGGCTCTGAGTATGTGTTGAGTGTGCGACTGCACAAACCCTAAATTTTCAGGGACAAAAAAAAATTGTCGTAGAAATAATTATATAATAAAAAAGATATTCAGATTGATAGATTTTTTTGAACAATGTTTGTATGATAATGATAGATGCATTATATAACTAAGTTTGCTATAATTATGTAGTTATGATTTGAACTTTTCAATGTTCACTTATTATATTTATTTATATATATGATTAATAAAAAAATAAAGAACTTGTATAAAAAATAAGACATCAAGTTCAAACATCGTACAGAATACCTAAATTCTCGAGGACAATCCTAGGTATAATTTGAAAATGTTAATTAAAATTACATTGAGAATTAAAAAAATTATTCATTTTGCAATAATTTTCTTTTGGTAAATGAATCTTTTTCATAGACAATCCAACATAATGTGAGACCTAAAACAAATATTTTTTATAAAACTTAATAATTAAATACAAAAATTATTTCAAATTTAAAATATTGTCTTAAATAAAATAAAATAGACAACACAATTAAATAATTGAGACAAATAGTGAACAAATTCAACATAAATATAAAGACATGGTAAATTTTCATTTTTGTTTATTTGTGTTTATTTTCATAACAATAATCTAATTATTAATTCCTAAAACAAATTAGTGTGTTAGAGTATTAATTAATGAAGCAAACAAAACATTATAGCATTTTACATGTAGCTAAATGAACAAGTTTGATGTTTCATTATTTGATTGTGAAGTGTAAGCTCGACAAAGACGTTTCTTTCTGTATCTCCATGCAACCTGGATTCGTGTTGCTGCAAGGCATCTCCAATAAGGTGATTCATACCTAACATAAATTATGCATGTTAATATTATAAGACAATAGTAATTAGGTCGTTAAATCGAGAGTTTAAGTAACCACGTTTGGTTTATATAAATTCGACTCGAGTTTATCTTATATTAAAATAATTAATATTAAAAATAATTATATATATATATATATATATATATATATATATATATATATATATATGATTTATACACTTATATAATACAATAAATGCATCAATAATTTAGAATTTTAACTCAATTATTAGAATAAAAAAAACTAACATGAACAAAATCAAGCAAACAAAGAAGAAAAGAAATCGAATGTGATAATTGAGATGAAAAAAATGATCTTTGTTAAAAAATTTGTATGAATTTATCCGAGTTAATTATATTTCAGTTTATATAAATTTACTTAAGTTTATCCAAGTTTACAAAAAAAGATTAAAAAAAAATTGTTAAAAACTTTATGTGAGTTTATGGTGTTCATTGCAAGTTGAGCTAGTAGACTCAATTTTATTTCCGAATCAACTCGAAATTAATACCTAAACTTGTGAATAATTCCACTAATTAACTTGCAATTTTAACCTCCTTAACCATCATGGTAGCAAAATTAATAAGCAGTGATATATAGTATGAGAGACATTTTCACAAAAAATCACAAAATCTAAAATTTTAAGTTAACAAAACTAACCATACACTAATATAATAGATTGAAATAGTCAATCCAATTAAAAGAAGACACATAATTTCTTATCTTTCGTTATTATTTTTTATGGTAACATATAAATATAATAGAAAGAGAATAATACCTTATGGCTCCTTGAACAGCAGGCCTCCTCAAGAATCTTGCAAAAAGGCTTGTAACTTCTTCAAGGTCTGTTGCTTTAAGTGAAAATGCCTCCACATTTGTTAAGCACAATACTGTCCTATTGCTAACCAACCTTTGTCTTGGAATCCTTGTTTTTCCACAAACTGCAAGGGAAACTAATTAATTAATTGCACTCTTTTCCATTGTAAAATAATCTTGTTTGACTAAAATGTCCTTTTTATAATAGTGTCTATGGTTTAAAGAGTTTGTTATATATTCTAAAATAAGTTATTTTGTGTTTGTGTGTCGCAGTAAAAATAATTAATTTTTTTTAAAATAGTTATAAAAAATTTTAGAAGCTATTAAAATTTAGACAATTTTTATATTATTTTCAAATTTTCATTTCTTTGAAAAATTATAACAAACGGATAAAAACTTTTAAAAATGATTAATTCTTTTAAAAAATGATTTTTAAGAAAAAAAAAATATAATCAACGCACCATAAAACTTATTTTAAGATAAAATCACTTTTTTGACAAATATAATCACTTTTTAACATTTTTATGATGTTTGTTTTAGCTTTTAAAAAAAATCAAAATCTAGAAGAAGAATAAAACATTTTAGTTTTATTCGAAGCTATTTTGATATGCTACTCAAAAAGTGAGTCGTGTATTAATTCTGAAGAAGCTATTTTGATTAGCTTCTTAATATAGAGTTAATTATAGGGTAGATTGAGATACTAATAGAGTAGGTTATTGTTGAAAAAAATGTAATTAATGATCAGTCTATTGATATTTTAAAACGATAAATAATTTAGTTTAGAGTCGAAATTTGGATTAACTACACTCGACTACAATGCAATCAACACATATGGAGTGTTTGATCTTAATCGGACAGTCTCGATATGCCTAACTGCATTGTTGATTGCAGTGAAACTCAATTCCATTTTCCAAGCAAAACTAATAAAATGAGACCGATGAAGTATGATAAAAAGTAACTTCTCTAAAAAATACAACGAATTCGAACTTGTGATACTTTTTGAGAGAGTTTATGGAAGCAGTGTATGATATGTCCATAAATTATTTTATGCTAATTTCTATAAATCTCTATGAAAGTTTATGAAAACATTTTATAACTTATATAAAAATAATTAAACTTTATTTTATCTTTTATTCTAAAATATAAGTGTTTATGCCATAAAGGGCTTATTTAAGCTATTTATCTAAATAGGACCAAAATCTAACCTTTGTTTCCTAAAGGATGCTCAAGACACCATGTGAGAAGTTCTTCACCACAAACACTACCTTCAGATAGAGGAACTCTATTTCCATCTTCACCAATACTCTCCAATCTTCCTCTCACAATAAAAACAACTTTCTCTACCAACCCACCATCATATAAAATTTTGCTTCCTTTGATATATATTTTTTGTCTAAGTCTATCACATATGGCATCCAAGATAGGATCATCCATCAAGGAAAAAATTCGACCCTACAACATATAATGGAATTAAGTTATAGGCTACATGATCATAGTAACTTTGATACTATGTCATGAAAAAATATTTCAAAAGTTCAAATTTGGGTGAATGCATAAGAATGGTTTCATATATCTAACAATGGCAAGATCTATTGTGGACCGTGTCCAAAACACCAAGCCGTCGTCCTTGAGTAGTAGAATCTCACGATCCTCTTTGTTATGCCAACTGAGACAATGACTTGGTCAGTGTCAGTTTGACAAATACGAGTTGAGTTTTGAAGCATACATATTTGTTGTTTTGTTTTAGACAAAACTAACACCAATCAGGTCACTATTTCAAACTTTACAACAAGAAAGACCGTGAACTTCTACTTTCACAGACGGCCAGATGTAAAGTCATTGCTAGAGTTTTGACTATTTTAAAGTACTAACAACATTAGAATTCGCCTCTAATAATAATTATACATTTATCATCTCGAAAAAGCAAAATTTATATAACTAATAAATTGAGGTCAGAAATACAAATATACTCACTTTCTTAACAAAATTAAAGAGATGGTGTCTGATATCCCTCTGAAGATCTTCTGGCAAATTCTCCATCAGTATTTCTTCATTCACCCCTCGAGTTGCAGCCCAATTATAACGTTCCGCTTGTCGCACTCTCCTACATCACCGATCACAACCAATCATATACGTGAACCAAAATCTCAAACACTTTATATCATCAACTCAAGTTACATCTCATATGTTTACTTTGATTATATTCCACATTGGCATAGGTATAATATTAATTCAAATAGTATGGTGGAAATATGAGTATGAATAAAACGAGGAAAACACATACCTTCTTAGATTTTCTTCTAAGCGCCTATGGCTCATCCATTGCTCAACATCACGTTGTCTAAGTGACATTTCTAGCCTCCTTTAAGATAAATTAAGAAAATGAAATCTAAATCAAACATGTTATTAAGGACTAAAATACTACAAATATTAATCAAGTAATTGGACTCAAGTGGTTAACGAGCTTCAGTTAAGAATGATCGTTGAGGAAAACCCTAATTTGAATCCTGATTTCTGACTAGAACAATTCTTGATCAAACTTTACTTATCTCTCAGTCGAACTCTGAGTTAACAGAGTCTCTTTCCCTTGGTTCGAAAAATAAAACAGCTACAAATATTAACTAGCAGCATTTGAAAAATTTTAAGAGGCATTGCATACATGAAGAAAATTAAGAGATTTCTACCTTCTTCCAAGAGCCTGAAGAAAGTTTTGTATGTTCCCAATGAGAAGAGCAAAAAGCAAGAGTCCTAATCCAATTATGACCATAGTAAAAAGGACTTCCCAAACAAAATAGCTTGGGGACAAATTTCCAGCAAGAGTACTAATTTGCTGCACAAAATCATGGCAAAGCTAAATATCTTATTCCTAGGAAAATTTCAATATTGTATTCTAGATTAATTAGAATCATTTTGGAATTTAGGCTTTAAATTATTTCACATAAGGTTTATGGAAAAAAAATATACTAGTATATATTTATTTACTCAAATTTCAGATTTTATGAACTTATATATATATACATTGTTTTAAATTATTTCACATAAGGTTTATGGAAAAAAAATATACTAGTATATATTTATTTACTCAAATTTCAGATTTTATGAACTTATATATACATTGTTCTGGTCTGACCCAAAAGAGTGGCCTACCTTGAGGTGAGAGCTTAACATACAAGCAGCCACATCCAGTAGGCCTAACTCAATCCTACAAAATCGGCTTGTAAAGTGAGAAATGTCTCTCACTTATAAACATGTTTTCAAACCTTATCTCATTTAATGTGTGATTTTTAACACACCTCTCTCACGCTCATAACTAGACATCTAGAGAGTGACCCAATTTTCAAGTCTTATCAGTCATCTCATCTAATGTAAGACTCTTAATGCACCTCCCTTACACTCAGGACCTGACATCTAGAACTTAACTCGAATGTCTTGATAGCAGGTAGCCAATCGAATCTTTCATATGCAATATAACAATATTTGTATTATAAGCACTATTTCCCTCAGTTTTCATAACTAGGCATAGTTTATGTCATAAAACTTTCAATAAAAAAAAAAACATAATGAGTTCAAAAAATGATAAAGATAGTTATATTTCAAAAAGAAATTAAAGACATACCTGAAATCCCCAATATGATGAATATACATATCTTGTGAACACATTATGCTTTGTAGTAAGGTTGACAGCTTTAAGATAAATTCCATATTCAAAACCATCTTCTGTAAAACAAGCACTTGCATTGCTATTTTTCTTCCAATGAATCCAATTTGATTCATTTTGATTTTCCTCATTGCCTCCATGTCCACAATCCATGAATTTTGAACATTCAACAAAATATGTTGTTGTCTTGCATGCATTTCGTAGACATTGATTAACCCTCTAAAAAAGGTAGTAGAATGCAGTTATGATTTATTCTTCAGTCTAAGCTGGTTTAAATATCAAACTTTACTTATTATCATGAGCATAGTTTGAGGTTAACAAAAAATGTTTTTCAACTTGTTTTGCTCATGAAATCATGTTTTTTTCTTTTCATGTAACAGAATTTTAAAGTAGCACCATGTCAAAATAAACCCGTAGAAGTTTAATTTTCACGCATTGACGATGTAAAAAAAGTTTACAGAGTCATATAATCAGTAATCACATTTCACCATGTAGATATTTGTGTAGATGATTTGGGTCGGGAAGTGATGAGTTTAATGGAGATGCATTGTCGGTGTAAAATGGTTTTATACTGATATCAAATGAGAAGTCATGATATTGCCACATAAACTTACTTTGTAACCGCAAAATATTATATTCTCATTAGACGTCAGTATAAAACTACTTTACATTGACAGTGCATGCATGTTCTTCTTAAGTAATATAACAAAGTAACATTTGCATAGTCATTAAACTCAAATGATAATCACTACAAAAATATAAATTAAGCCAAACCTACCTGTAAACCAAAGAGGTACCACCATGAACCAACAACATGGCCAGATAGCATAAAGGTAGAAAGATTTATAAAGAAACTTGCCCAAGCTGACTCAAATATGAATCTAGTTGGAGAAATTAACATTGGAATAAATCTACATAATCTAGGAATTGCCTGCGCAAGGACGACGGCGCGCAAAAGATTCTTTGCATAATTTGCTCCTGATGATCCTTGTGTTGGTAGAACAAACAATATCATTATCTGCAAGAAAAAACCATTCATCAAACATACAAGTGAAAATTTAATGAGACAATGCAGATTACTTTGTATTGTAGATTGTTTACTTGAGCAACAAGAAATTCAAATTAGGTTTATGAGATACTGAATTTTTAAATAATCACATAAAATTTTATAACTTCCATTATTTTTATCAAGAAAAACAAACAAACACATTTGCATGCTAATAAGCAATAAAGGGAGATGGAGAGGGAGTTACCTGAGGAAGTGGAAGAAAAACAAACAAGTCAAAAAGAAAATATGTTTGAAGATAATGAAGAGCTATTTTCTTAGGATTGTCAACTAACTCTCCAGCACCAACCACCCTAGACTCAGGGGCCACATAAGCCAACCTAAACTGCAAAGAATGAACTTTGAAGAATTAGTTGAGTCCTTCTACATTTTATGTTTAAAAGGAATAAACAACAGCATGAAAATTACCTGAAGAATAATATTTAGGAAATGTATGAAATCATTCATACTTCTAAGTAAAACAAGCACTGTTGTCATAGTTGTGTTAATAACAATACATTTATTTATCTGCAAACAATAAGCAGGAAAAATTTGAGTAAAATTGCAAATAGACTATGACCCTGTTTAGATAAACAATTTAATTAAACGCTTATAGCAGAAACACCTCAGTAGCACCAACACTTTTGATCGAATGTGTGTCCCAATGTCCGACACTGACACGTTCATTATATTCAATTTATTCATTTTCTCAAATCATTATCGGTGTCGACGTATCAGTATCGTGCTTGGTGTTCGTATCAATATCCGTGCTTCATAGATAAACACTTATAAGTGTTTATGTGTTGAACAAAAAGAAAATAATTATTCACTATCTTTTGAAGATTTCCATATGTTGAGCAAATAGACTTCAAATGTTTTTCTCAAGCTTCAATGCTTCTTCATATTTTAAGGTATGGAGATTTCCATGTCATTGATATAAGTGATAAGAGTTTGTTTAAGTGAAACAAAGACTAGCAATTAACTAGACACAATCTGCAACATTTGAATCTAAATAAAAGAGGAATAAAAAAACCATACCTTATTCACAGAAAGCAAGAAGAAAAATAATGGATCCACAAAAATTGCCACCAAGCAACAAATTGCAAAAAATTTATTCCATTGTTGTACAAGTTTATTATGAGGGTTCATAACTCTAGGTACATGTGGAATCAAAAAAGCAAAAATTCTTCTAGCCCAATCCTTGGCATCTCCATAGAGAGCATTCTGAAACTGAAAAATATTTAAAAAGTCTATAAATGTGAAAGAAAAATAATTAACAGGAGAGGGTTGTGTTAGGTAGTCAACAGCCAACGCAAAACTTCATCGAACCTCTATGACATGGATATATCAGATGTTGTAACTCATTAACCATCTACTGAACATGATTAACCACAATTTTCAAGTGTTCATATCTACATTAGTTAGAACATCTGAAATTGTGGTTAATAACATTCAAATTCATCATTAAAATAAAGTTTAGTTGATGGTTGATATAAATATTAACCAGTCGCGTGTGTGAACTATGTTAACCATATAAAAAGTTGTCGAACTTAGGTGTCATAAATTGTTGTTCAAATAACATTACTGAAAATAAAAGAAAGAATACTATATTTTAGAAGAATGATACCTTCTTAGGATTGAACAAACCATAAGTTTTTGAATCCCTTTGTTGAGTAGCCTTGAAGTAAGTTGGACAAGTTGTACAATAAGGATCATTACACATTCCCAATGGACCAGACCTTACCAAATGTTCATTTTTAGCAGCATACTTGTTCTGCAAGTCATCTTCACTCATTCCACATAGAGAAAACTTTTCTGTCTTACTTTCAATCGTGCCGCTCCTTGGCGCCATTATATTCTGCCCGAAAATATTTTCGCCTCTATTAGTAACATATAATGGACCACTCATTGGAATAAATGGAGTTTTTCTTTGACTCCTTAAGGGACCAGTGTGTCCCTTAACATTAGTATCTCTTTCATATGGATCTATAGGAATCATCGGAATAGAAATCGATACGCTTCGCGTCCTAGGTAGAAAATTCTTGGATTTAGAATCATCAGGTTCATTTGATGGTTTTGGATTAGTATCTGATATCATTTGCACTTCATCTTTCTCAAACTCAGCCATGTTGTGTTCAAAATTCTGCAAAGTTAACAGATTAATGAATAAATCGATGGAATCTATACTCGAAATAATGAATACATCAAAGTGAACAAATATACAGAAACATGAAAAGAATCTGAAGATCAAGTGTAAGTAAAAAAGGCCACATGAAACTTAATGCAAGATAAGAAGATAACAGGAAAAAATTTCAACTCTACTTTTAGTCCAAATAATTTTTAAGGCTCAAGGGACTCGAAGAGCAGAACTGTTGTTCGAGTGATTGAAAGTTATCGTAACCTTCCATATCTTAGGAGAAAAGGGTTCTGATAATCCAAAGTTCGGTTAAGAGATATAAGTCTCACTAATGATTGTTTTAGTCATAATTCGAACTCGAATACACCCTCTCGATCGTTTCATCCTTATTTGTAGTTCAATAACCATTTGAGATCAACCGGTGATTGAAAGTTTAAGGTCTATTAAACAAAGAGATAACATAGTGGTGACTCAAAGTGATCAAAAACAGCATAAAAAGTTTTTACTCAGGTGATGATGTGCTGATATATAGTTTATTTTTCTTTAGTTGAGGTTTGTTTCTTTCTAATTACTTTTGGAGGGTCCCTATCTCCACTATGTGCTGTATCTTTTCCTTCTCTACACAAAGTTTCACACTTCATAAAAAACAAAAGAAATCCAAATGCTTTTGTTTTTGCACCAAAAAGACTTCAAACTTCAAAAGGTCCCCTTATCTTATAAGCTCCTGAGAAATGAAAATGAAAAGTAAAAGTATGAAATAAAACTACATTAGAGACCGCTTGGATTGAATTATTTGAGTTTATTTACTGACATAAATTGTTTTTAGATTATTTCTATAAGCACTCCATAATAGCTTATGAAAACGACTTATAGTTTATACAAAATGAGTTTGATTTTGTTTTATCTTTTCTTATAAAAATAGCATATATGCATAAGTGCTTACGGTATAAGCCCTTAAATAAATAAGTTAAACATAACCTTAATCATAAACCACCACAAGCTTATTCCTTCCACCAAATGAACAAAGTCTACAAAATCTTAACTGAATCATTTTTCAGGGATCAAACACTATTCATGCAGATTCATCTCAACAAATTCCAGCCATTAAAAATACTAAAATATTGACAACATCATATTTTACCTTTCTCCAGTTAAGAACAAACCACCAAAGTTAAATTTTGCATTAAATAGTAAGACGAACTAAAGCATGCAAAAGGGTATTAACAATTAATTAATCCAAATTAACACAAGCAAAAAAATGAAATGATTGAGCTCAGAGTACCCGAATTCGTCGAACTCTAGCTGGAACAATCCTTAGTCAGACTGCCGAACTTCAGATTACCAAAGTCTCTTTTCCCTGAAAACTAGAGTGTCAAAAACCAAAATAACCAACACAAACAAAACAATCAAACAACCAAGAGAGTAAAGACCTGTTTGGAGCTGCCAAGTGACAATATACTGTCAAAATTCAAAACTCAAAACCTCCTAATAACTTGTAACTGATGACAGTACTATACCATCCAAATATTTGAAGCTAAAGCATGAATTTTTTTGTTGAAAACATTGTCATCATGGCAGAAAAGGGTGAGTGATTCTCACATATATATATATAGAAAGAAAATGATTCAAAAGGGTAAGTGGAGTCAGCAACCAACTTTTACTTATATTTCATTTTTTTAAGAATAGCAAGAGGAGAAGGGGTGAATGTGAGGTGATGACTAAGTTGTTAAGTAAAGGTTAAAGAGACTTTGAAGTTCCAAGAAGGAGTGATATGAACAAATGAAGTGTTAAAGTCTAAGATAAACTTAGCTATCAAGTAAGCTTAGCAACCAATTAAGACCACTTAACCAAAAAACAAGTTTTTTAGCTATGAAGGAAGTTGCTAGGCCATATTGGCATTTCATCTATCTTCTATCAAATGTTTAACAAATTTGGATATTTATCTCTGGTATCATGCCATATTGGTATTTCATCTATATCTATATAATTTTTTTTTATCACAAATATAAATAAAAATTAAGATGCATTTGATTTAAAATTTTGGTTAAATATATTTTAACTTTTATTTATATTTGTGACTGAAAGAAGTATTTATTAAAATTTAATAATATATAAGTGAGTTTGCAATAAATTATTTTATATTTGACCAATTATAGTCAATGAAAAATATATACATCACATTAATTTCCTGTGTGAAGACCCATTTAGCAAGTTGAAACCTTTGCATACGGTTGATGCCATTTAGTCAATAACAGGTTAATATTTTTTTTAAAAAAAATATATATATATATATAGGAAAATCTTAAAATATATATATAAGAAAAAGTGTATCAACGCACTAATATTTTCTTGTTTTGGTTAAAATATTAATCAAACGTGAACTTAAACAATATTTTTTTCTCCGACCAACATGAAAATCACCATTATTATTAATTGTTCTGATATTTTTCCTTCCTGCTTATAACATTATTAAGTCAAAGTCCTTGTAGGAAAAAAAACATTAAGTCAAAGTCATTTTGATTTTAATATTCCATCCCTGCCAAAATAACTACTCGCTTCGGATTTATTTATGAATTTAACTAAAATTAGAGGGACCAATAATACTATTGCATATTTATGTTGTAAGTTCTGTCTAAACAATTTTATGCTGTGAATGCATATAAGTTAAACTAATTTATTTAAATATGAAGCTCATTGATTATAAAAAAAATGAAGATCAATTAAAAAAATTGAGTTTAATTTATGCATTAAAAATTTTACACTATCAGCATAACTCAATCATTCATGAAAATGACTTTAAAGATAGTTATAGTAAAAGTTAAATATCATTAATGATTTAATGATTGTGAAACTTTTTATATTGATAGTGTAAAAACTGATCTTTACAGAAACGGTGTATATGAATTAGATCTTAAAAAATTTGGATACTTTTTAAAATGGGACGTTTAAACGAAGATAATATTTTCACTAAAATATTTCCTGCATGAACAGCAAAAACTGCGTCATCATTCATACAATCATGCAGATGAATGTATCTTTCTTTTGAAAGTAAAAAAGGGTGAGAAAATAACACTAAAAAACATCAAATCGGTTCCCATTTACACTTGTATAGTGCTATTTTGACTTAATACATACATTTGAAATTACTGTTATGTGACTAGAAAGTCGCAGATTTGAATGTAATTTTGGGTGGAACTTCACTCGGTTAAAATATGGATGTTTTTTACTCTAAATATAAGTTTTATTTAAAATCTATATATAAATCTTTTATTATATCTCTATAGTTACTTCATATCTCCTTTTACTCAAATCAATATTTGAAGACATAGTTTTAAATCAAAAACATCAAAACTTTGAATTTTCCAATCCAAATATAGAAATTATTTTCTCACCCCTACACACACTTCGGATTTAGAAGTATACTTCCATAAAAACACAGTTCGTTTGTACTTTCAGACAAAAACACACATTGTTTTTGTCTGACATTATACTTCTGGACACAGGTGTGCATTTTTAGAACCGTTGGGGAAAAGAAGCTCTCTCCAAACATAAATTCAATGCAGCTGAACGTGTGAAATGATTCAGCAACAAATGATATATCTTGAAACTGCTTATGAACGGTTTTCCAATTGGAGATCCTCTAATATCACAATGTCATATGCAGAAGAATCACCTTTCTGAAATTCACAATTAATCTCTAAACAGTGCCTTCATACCCACATAAAATATCACAGTTAATGAAGTACATATTTTAAGCCGTAAATTTTTTTTTTGTCATTTGACAAAAACAATTTCAACAGAAGCAATACATAATCTGCTCCAGAGAGAAAAATACTGGAAAACTTTGAGGCTCTAAAAGGACTCAAGTTATGAGAAGTATCTCAAATTGAAGTCTTTGAATTTCTTAAACTTTGGATTTGGCATTCAACCATAAAAAGCCGGTGTAAAAACACATTCAATGTAGGACTCCCAACAAACCCCCTTTGCATCCAAGACTGAACATCTGAAGTGTGGTCCGAATAGCTCAAGTGACCTGAATAAACATTCTTGATTAATCTGTCTGTTTTCTAATCCACTCGTAGAATGCTCGAGCAAGTTACCAGAAATCATCACAAGAGCAAACACCGTCTTTAAAATGGTGAAACCGATTTGTGTCTCTTACATATACTTCTCTTGCTTCCAATCTGCTTATAACTTTGATAACAGCATGGCAGTCATCACAAATTCTCAGGTTTTTGATCACTTGAAGCGGTTGTCCAGGACTCGTGTTGAGCAGTCCTAATACTACTGCCAATTTTTCACTGTGTCCACACAATATCTGCTCCTTGTCTTGTTCCTCCACGTCTTGCAGCACAGTGTTAGTCATCGGGAGGTAACCCGACTTCTTAATCTCGATACTCAATTTATCCGACTTCTCCAAAATCTCTTTCATTTGTGGATGTGATTTGTCGCCAGAAAGTAGCGTGTGTACCCTGCGTCCAATCTCGATCCAACTACAGCCAGGGTTTTTCCTCAACCCTTTACTCTTCATCATATTGCGTATTCTATTCTCTTCGTCCCACATACCCTTTGAAGCATAAATATTGGACAGAAGAACGTAGTTCCCAGGGTTGTCTGGTTCTAACACGAAAAGCTTCTCCGCTGCAATCTCCCCTAAACTCAAATTTTTGTGAACTCTACAAGAACTTAACAAGGATCCCCATACACAAGCATCCGGTTCAAATGGCATTTCCTTGACGATAGAATAAGCTTCTTCGAGTTTGCCTACACGACTGAGAAGTGTCACCATGCAAGCATAATGTTCCATTCTAGGTTCAACGTCGTGTTCTTTGGACATGCTATTAAAGTAATTCCATCCCTCTTCGATTAAGCCGTTTTGGGTGCACGCAGATAACACGCACGTGAAGGTAATCAAGTCAGGCTTCTGGCCGTTTTGCAACATCATATTAAACATCTCAATTGTTTCCCTAGCCTTTCCATGCATTGCATATCCGCTCATAACTGAGTTCCAAGAAACCAAATTTTTAGCTGGCATTATATCAAAACAATGTCGCGATAATTGGATTCTTCCGCATTTGGCATACATATCTATCAATGCACTACCTACATATACATCATCGAAAATTCCCTTCCTGAGCGAAAAGCAATGGATTTCCTTTCCATGCGTTAACGCTGAAACATTTCCACAAGCAGGGATCAAGCTTGGGATAGTAACAGCAGTAGGCTCCACCCCATCAGCCTGCATATCTCTAAAAAGCTCCAAAGCTTCCATGTCTTTCCCATTCTGCGCGCAGCTAGCTATTATCGACGTCCATGTAACAACATTCAACTCTATTTCTTGGGCTTTAAACTTCTTGAACATCTCCAATGCAGTATCAACCAGACCATTTCGCGACAATCCAGTAAGAAAAGCATTCAAAGAACCTATTTCAGTTTGATCAATTTCATCAAACACCCGAGACATCTCGGACGTGCATCCACATTTTCCATACATGTCAAGAAGAGCACTAATCACGAAATTGTCCGATTCCAAACCCTGCTTGAGCACATACCCATGAACCTGTTTACCCATCAACACATCCTCTAAGTTCCCAATACCAGGCAAAACACAAGAAACAGCAGACCCATCAGGCAAAAACCCTTCTGAAATCATCCCTCGAAACAACATCGCCGCCTCACCATAGGACCCAGCATTCCCAAACCCCGCAATCATTCCATTCCACGACACCAAATTCGGCTCCACACCCTCATTCCTCATCTCAGAAAAAAGCTCTTTCGCCCTATCAACAAGCCCAAGCCGCGAATAACCCGCAATCATAGCACTCCAAACAACCACATCTCGTTCAGACATACTATCAAACAGTTTTTGTGCATCTTCAATCCTGTCACATTTCAAGTACATATGAACCAAAGAAGAAATCAAAATGGAATCAGAACCAAACCCAGAAACATAAGCAAAGCCATGAACCTGTCTACCAAGTTTCAAAGCTTTCAATGCAGAACAAGCTTTAATAGCACTAGGAAGAAGATAACTGTCAGGAACAAGACCAAGAGAACCCATTTGAGAAAAAACACCAAGAACATGATTGAAATAACGAGACCTAGCAAAGGAATTGATAATGGAGGAGAAAGAGAAGAGGGTTGGTTGAGGGAGAGAGGAAAGAACAAGTTTGAGTTGTGGGAAGGGAAGGTAGTGAGAATAGAGAGAGAGGAGACTTGTGGTGAATTGGGTGTCGAAAAAGAGACCAAATTTGAGGAAATGTGCGTGAGCTTGTCGTGCATGGAAGAGTGTGGAAGTTGTTGAGTTGAGACATTGGGAAATGGATTGGAACATTGGAAATGGGAAAGAAAGGATTTTGTTTATGAACAATGATGAATGTTATTGTTGTTGTTGTTGTTGGAGGAATGTGTTATGGTTATGGTGTTATTTGTGTTGGGGTGTTTTGGTTTGGAATTGGAACATGGTGTTTCAATTTGCAGAGGCTTGGTGTTTGATTATAGATTCTCTCCTAGTATCTGTTGGTCGATTTGAACTGTATTTTGATTTTATTTATACTCAGTCAACATTAAAAAAGAAAAGTTGTCAGAGGTTTCTAGGGTACACCCGATACCTTAACCTCTCACCTCAATCCCAAGTGAAAATACCATTTTGCTCTTTTTCTTATTTATAAAATCCTCTAAAAAAATTTGCCATTCTTTTTTCACTCATTTCATTCCAAACTATCCAATCTTCGAAATTCAGAAATCAGAACCACTAAAACATTTGAAATCCAGAAGTAAGTACCTCTCGAACATTTCCAGATTTTCACTAAAACATTCGAAGTTTTCAAACTTTCAAAACCCAGAAGTAAGTACCTCTCGAACATTTATAAATTTTTGAAACACGTTTTTTCAGAAATCGAAGGTTTCAAACAATCTGAAACTTTCGAAACACGACTTTTTCCATATTTTTCATACTTTTGAATATTTCGAAATTTTTGAAATATAACATTTCAGAATTTCAACCCTTCGAAGCTTTCAAACTTCGAATCTTTTTTAGATTTTTCAAACATTCGAAGTTTTCAAACCTTTGAAGCTTTTCCAAAAACCTTCGAAACTTTGGCATTGCTCGAAACTTTCGAAATAGACATACTCAAAACTTTCGAAAATTTGGCATTGCTAGAAACTTTAAAAATTAACATAGCTTCGAACCTTTGGAAAGTTTCGAAATTTATATTTTTTTCTATTTTTTTTTAATTATTGATATATTGATATAATAATTATGTTAACTTTATTTTGCAGTTCCTAGATCCAGAGGTGCGTTTGGGCAAATTATTCGCACTATTTCCAGAAGCGTTATGAGAGGTGATAGTGGCGATGGAGCAGATAGAATTCCGCCTACAGCATCACACAGACGACGGAATGAAGCAAACTGCCCACCTCGTCAACGTCATCGTAGACGTGATTTTAGAGGCGAGGATGTTTAGGAGGATGTTCAGGAGGATGTCCCTGAGCCTGCACAAACGGGGCAGTATGCTGAGGAGCAGTATGCTGAAGAAGAGCACATGCATGAGGATGTTGATGAGGCTGGCCTAGATGTTGATGAGGTTGACCTGGATGTTGATGAGGCTGATCTGGATGTTTATGAGGCTGACCAGGATGGTGATGAGGCTGACCAAAACATCGAAGAGCAGGATCAGCAGCCCGGATTCCCCAGAGGACCATTGGTGACATCTGTGTTGACACAGTATGAACACCACGTGATTCGTAGGATACGGGAAGGAGAGGTATATTTTAATTAATTAATTTTTTAATTAAGAATAAGTATTTATTATATTTAGTACACGTTTTCATTATATCTATAGCGGCCTCTCAGATGCTATATCCTATAGCGACGTTTCCTGGAGAGGTCACTGCAGACTACTATGCATGGTACGTAAATGTTTCACATCCTCCGATCCTCCATCCACCTATTGTTACTCCACCTTCAAGTCCACCTACTGCTGCACATGATCCACATGGTCCATCATCTTCTGTACATGTTGGTCCATCATCGACACGAGACTGTAGAGCATCTGAGCTTTTACGTAGGGCCATTCAGTTGGTAACTCCATATGGTGAAGTTCATGACATATTAAGTGAGTTAATTCGCATGTTCCCGGGCGACGATTAGTGATTGTGTTATGTATGACCGTTTAAAGTATCCGTTAAATCGTGATTGTGTGTTCCACAACGAACACTAATTTTCCATCCTTCACCGATACTCAACCGTATACATCTGAGTTTAAATGGACAGTTTTTCTTGTGAGAACTTATTTTGATTTTGATTTATATCTTCCACCTCTTTCGCATCCCAAAATTAATTTGTCTTTTTTTCCTCTCTTTTCGGTTGCTTTATCAGATCGAATGGTAACAATTAAAATTCCAGTTTGCCTTCCAATATTTTCTGTCCATTCAAATGCAGCTTCTCGAGAGGGAAATATCTACAAAATATGTTTCAAATAAAACGTCAATATATGTCTATACATTAAAAACTAAAACTTCTAAAATTAATTATCAGTAATAATATAGTGATGAATTTTTCTGTAGAATCTATAGTCGTTATTGTAGCAGGAATCTATACTCATACCTGATTTCAAAAAGTATACAACATTTAATTAATAATAATATTATAAATACAATATTTAAAATACAAAATTTAATTATTTTTCAAATTTTAAACTACATTTAAAAAATGTCATAAGAATTGAAATCTTCGAAAGTTTCGAACCTTTTGAAACATTCGAAGATGTTACTGTTTCGAACATTTCACAGTTTCGAAAGTTTTGATGAAATCTGGAATTTTATGTTTCGAAAGTTTTGAATTGCTGGAAACTTTTGAAAATTTGGAAAAATATGATTCGAAAGTTTCAAGTTGATCAAAAGGTTCGAAAGTTTTGATGAAATCTGGAAAAATATGTTTCGAAAGTTTCAAGTTGATCAAAAGGTTTGAAAGTTTTGATGAAGTCTGGAAAAATATGTTTCGAAAGTTTCAAGTTGATCAAAAGGTTCGAAATTTTTGATAAAGTCTGGAAAATATATGTTTCGAAAGTTTCAAGTTGATCAAAAGGTTCGAAATTTTTGATGAAGTCTGGAAAATATATGTTTCGAAAGTTTCAAGTTGATCAAAAGGTTCGAAAGTTTTGATGAAGTCCAAAAAATATATGTTTCGAAAATATGAAACATTCGAAATTAATTAAAATAACTTCCTTTTTTATATTTCGAAGATTTGTAAACTTTCGAATGGTAGAGTAATTTTGTAAGTTTCGAACGATGAGGTGAATAAATGAGTGGTAAATTTTTTTTAAGGTTTTATAGATAGTTAAAATGGGCATAACTGTATTTTCACTTGGGATGGGAGTAGAAGGTTAAGATAAAGGTGCATAGTAGAAACCTCAAGTTGTTTATTACATATTTTTTTTCTTTCAAAATAATATTTTCAACTTTGCTACTCACACCATATTATTACTGGTTACACCCCTTCTATATTTGAAATTACAAAATTGTCTTGACAATCAAATTTACTACTCATACTATTCCTTTCTTCTCTCATCTCCTTCACGTGAACATCTCCTCTCCCCCTATTTCTTCACTCATTTGATTTTTTTTTTCTTTCCATTTCATCATATTTTATTGTCATTTTGTTTTCATTTCTAGATTCTTCATTGATTTCATAGGTTTGAACCTTTTTTTCTCCCTTTCTTAGTTTCATGATTTTATCTAGGTTTTAGTAATCAAATTTCATATAGAGTTTTAGTAATCATCATAGGACTTAATTTTCGAATTAAGTTTGTTATATATTTGAGCAGGTTTGTTATTTGTATGTCTGTGTAACAGTTTTTCTAAAATTTAAAAAATTTAAAAATAATCTAAAAACTGCTTAAAATTATAAGTTATTTTCAGTAGTTTATTAAAAAATTATTTTTGATAATTACTTTTTTTGATAATTTTTATTGTAATATACAACCACAAAATTATCTCTCATTTTTTTAAGGATTTTTAAAAGACAATTTCTAAATTATAAAATATATCAAAATTATTTTTTTTATATCTAATACACGACATAAGAGCACATATAACTAAAAGTTATGAAGCAAACATTCCATTATTTTATTTATTTTCCTAAAATTATCAGTATTTAAATATTAGTATTTTGGAAATAATATTTTAGTGTGGATGAATAAAATAAATAATTTGTAGATTTTTTAGGTCTTTAAAAATATTAGTAAGGGAATTTGGACCAAAGTGTAAAAATACATGTTTTTGATTATACACAAAGACCAAAGGTGACACAGCAACAAAAAGAAGAATCCCTCCACATTCAACTACAAGAGAACCTTAATTACTTCCTTGATGAAATTACAAATAAATAGATTATATAAAGGTAAAATAATTCAAGTCATAATTCAAATACAAGAGAACCTTAATTACTTTGCATATGCATAAACAATATTTTCAAAAGTCCAAAATAATATTTTCAAAATGTTAGAATCTTTATTTTTGACTAAAAATAATATTGTAATCGAATACAACCCAGGTGTAGTCGAATACAGATGCAATTTGCTAAGTCAGAAGCAAAAACATATCATTTGTATTCGACTACAACCAAGGTGTATTCGAATACAGATAAAACATGGCTAAGTCAGAGAGTTGGCCATCTCATCTGTATTCGACTACACAGTGAAAAATTTGAATAATTTTTAACGTTGCAGCAAGTTGTATTCGAATACACATATCTTGTAGTCGAATACAACTGGAAGCAATGCAATTTTTCAGCTTTGAATTCAATTTAAAACATTACAATTCTTTCTCAAACCTCTTGGATCAAAGGCCACGAATCTAAAGAGATGTTTGAGGACTATAAATAGGTCAGAACTTCATATTCAAATTACGATTTTCAAATTACACAATTTCAAAGACTTTGAACTAAATTTTCTAAATTTTTCTAAGTCATTTTCAGAAACTCAAGTACTTGCATATCATTTTCATATCCTTAAGGTTCTCAAAGTACTTGAATAAATCTTGAATTATACTACCTTCATTCTATTCCTATATCCTTATCAAAACAACAAGTGTTTGTAAAAGAAAGTTGTACTTTCTTTAAGTGTTGTATCTAAGATAGTAGTGTTCTATCTTTGAAAGTTTGTTAGAAGATTGTAGCCAAGGTCTTAGGGTGAGGACTTGTACATATTCTGACAGATAGTGAAGAAAATCTCTTGTGGTGAGCAAGAGGACTGGACGTACCCTTGGTTATTAGGGGAACCAGGATAAATTTGCAGTGTTCATTTACTTACTGTTATTTATTTCTTCATCTATCAACATTGAACGGAAAAATCAATCACTATAATTCTAAAAACTATCAAAATAACCAAACACCTAATTCACCCCCCCCCCTCTTAGGTGCACATCTGATCTTACAATTGGTATCAGAGCAGGTTCAAGGTAACATTTGTAGTCTCGTTGGATATTCTGATTCAAATTATGCAGGATGTAAAACAGACCGTAAAAGCACAAGCGGCACTTGTCATGTACTGGGCAATGCACTTGTATCTTGGTCATGTAAAAAGCAAGCATGTGTCGCACTCAGTACTGCTGAAGCCGAATACATAGCAGCAGGAAGTTGTTGTGCACAAATCTTATGGCTCAAACAACAACTATGTGATTATGGAATTGATCTTGGATGCATTCCGTTACGATGCGACAACACTAGTGCAATCAATATTTCAAAGAATCCAATCATGCATTCTCGGACCAAACACATTGATATACGACACCACTTTTTGCGCGATCATGTGCTTAAAGGCAATGTTGAAGTAACTTTTGTGGATACTCATAACCAACTTGCGGACATCTTCACTAAACCACTTCCTAAAGACTCCTTTTTCAAAATACGACGCGAACTTGGCATCTTAAGTGAAAGTGATCTTTAAACATCAGGTAAAATGTTATCATCAGGTCAAAGGTATGAGTTAATTCTTGTCTTCACATGTTAGAATTTAGTTGACTATTTGAATTAAAATGTTATCAATATGTTAATCCTTGTCTTCACATATTAGAATTTAGTTGACTATGTTTACATGTTATTTATGTGATTATATGAAGTTTGTGTTCTGTTCTGCTTGATAAAATCCTCACTGGTTCAAAAATTTGAAAGTCGTAGCCGGATACAGTCAAATTGTAGTCGAATACAGATGCTTCTGGAAAATTGTATTCGATTACAACCTTACTGTATTCGAATACAGATTCACAGTTTTCTGTCATATATAAAGCTGTGACAGTAAGTAGCCGAATACACCTCCCTCCTTCCCCGCGAACTCGTACTTTCTCTCTGCGAATCAACCTCCACAGAACGGCTTCGTTCATTCAAGCTTGCCATCCCAAACCTTGATTTCCTTCAATCAATTGCGAAATCACTCTTCCTTTTCTTCAGATTCGCGATTTCAAGAACCCTAACCCCCAAATTTCCTTCACAACTACAACTCAGTCTCGAATCCGAACCCTAAAACCTCCAACACAATGTCAAACATCTCCAACACTATTGAAAACGCACGCAAACGTGGACCTCGCACCAAGCTTGCAAGCGTGGGTCCTTCCAAGCGACGCACAAAGAGCACCAGCGTCACGGATTTGTCTCGTCTTCTGCATTCTCCCGAAGAAATTACTCGGTTTCGCACACTTTACTCCGACAAGAGGCTCATCGTTCCCAAATTCGGTACTTTAGATTCATTCTCTGCTTTTCAATTTCCTGCTTTACTTAGGGCTCAACATGTTGAGGACTTTATTGCTTACAAAGGTCCGATATATCCTGATTTGGTTCGAGTATTTTACTGTAATCTTCGTCGGAATGGCAAAATGTTGATTTCACGTGTCAAAGGAATCACTATTGAACTTGATTCTCATATTATTGGTGACATTTTGAAAATACCTGATTTCGGCCAGAAAACCAGTCCGACTAATTTATGCAAATGGCATAGTATCTCGAAACATGATGTTTATGCGGCTCTGTGTCGCTTTGACAAACAAACCATAGAACGCAAGCAACTTCAGGCTAGCTCCACCTTTGCAAGGCAGCGATTTAGTGTTGAAAATTTAACTGTCGACTATCGTCTGCTTCATTACTTCTTAAGTTACATTTTGGTTCCTAAGGCCGGTAACTATTCTCAACTTTCTGAGTTCGAACTTCAGATTCTCTACTACATGTATGAAGGTCTTCCTCTTAACTGGGCATATTTTGTTAAGTCAGTCATGTTTGTATCCCGTGAAGTTGTTGGATTGCCCTATGCTAAGGAAGTTTCTCGCATTCTTGAACATTTTAGGGTGGATTTTTTTGAGGAAGTTGTGTATACCGTCACTAAGGATAATCTGCTAGATTTGGGTGTTCTTCCTAGCATGAAAATCGTTTGGAGTGAACCGCTGCAAAAATACATCCATCAGAGTGATATCGGTCAAACATCTGCTAGTGCTCCTACCGATCCCTCTACCGTTGATGCTGCTCCTACAGATGATGCTGCTGACGATCCTGCATCTGATGATGATCAGGTTTCTAACCGAATGATTATGGCTAAACTTGACTCTCTTCAGACCTGCTTCTCAGGATTTACCACTTCGGTCGATGCTCGCTTTCAAGCTCTCGAATCCACCATCGCTACCAATCACGACAGCCTGGTCCACGAGATCTGTATCATCGCTGATAAAATTGATCACCTCCATCTACCTCCGGATCGTCGCTGATTCGTATTTCGTTTCCTAGGACTAGTTCGATTTTTTGTGTTACTAGGATTGCCTTTCCTACTATTTTGCTTAACTGTAATCGTTGCTACTTTCTGATTGCTTTTGTTATTATTGTCTGACTTTTATGACTTCTTCTGATGAATTATCTCAATGTGATCTTTCTTGGTTTATGTTATATTTCTTGTGTTAAATCCCTTACTTTCCTTTTACTGGTATTCTTCTTTTTGATCATGTCAAAAAGGGGAGAAAATCTGTGTATTTTGTTGTATTTTGTTGCTTGTTGCTGTCCGTTAAAATTTAAATGTAGGTACACAAAACACATATTCCCTTCCTCCTCCAACTCAGACGTTTGCCTACATTACGGGGGAGTACAATACGCATACATTACGGGGGAGTCGTCAAAACTCAACAGCAATGGTTTTGTCATAATCAAAAAGGGGGAGAATGTAAAAATACATGTTTTTGATTATACACAAAGACCAAAGGTGACACAGCAACAAAAAGAAGAATCCCTCCACATTCAACTACAAGAGAACCTTAATTACTTCCTTGATGAAATTACAAATAAATAGATTATATAAAGGTAAAATAATTCAAGCCATAATTCAAATACAAGAGAACCTTAATTACTTTGCATATGCATAAACAATATTTTCAAAAGTCCAAAATAATATTTTCAAAATGTTAGAATCTTTATTTTTGACTAAAAATAATATTGTAATCGAATACAACCCAGGTGTAGTCGAATACAGATGCAATTTGCTAAGTCAGAAGCAAAAACATATCATTTGTATTCGACTACAACCAAGGTGTATTCGAATACAGATAAAACATGGCTAAGTCAGAGAGTTGGCCATCTCATCTGTATTCGACTACACAGTGAAAAATTTGAATAATTTTTAACGTTGCAGCAAGTTGTATTCGAATACAGATATCTTGTATTCGAATACAGATAAAACATGGCTAAGTCAGAGAGTTGGCCATCTCATCTGTATTCGACTACACAGTGAAAAATTTGAATAATTTTTAACGTTGCAGCAAGTTGTATTCGAATACAGATATCTTGTAGTCGAATACAACTGGAAGCAATGCAATTTTTCAGCTTTGAATTCAATTTAAAACATTACAATTCTTTCTCAAACCTCTTGGATCAATGGCCACGAATCTGAAGAGATGTTTATGGACTATAAATATGTCATAACTTCAGATTCAAAGTAGACAATCCAATGGCCAAACCTTGAACGACTTTGAACAACTTTTCTATTTTTCTCAAAGTCATTTTTCAGAATTCAAGTACTTGCATTTTATTTTCATATCCTTGACAAAGGTTCTCAAAGTACTTGAAGCAATATTGGATTGTTATCATTATATCTCTCTTTCATATTCCTACATCCTTATCAAATCACATTATTTGTAAAAAGAAAGTAGTACTTTCTTTAAGTAGTTTTATCTAAGATAGTGGGGTGCTATCTTGTACATTATCTAAGATAGTGGGGTGCTATCTTAGAGGTTTTGTTAGAAGTTTGTAGCACAGATCCTAGGGTGGGACTTGTACATATTCTAACAATAGTGGAGAAATCTCTTGTGGTGTGCAAGAAGACTGGATGTACCCTTGGGTATAAGGGGAACCAGGATAATTCTGTTGTGTTCTTTACATTACTGCCATTTACTTTATCTTTTACTATCCATAAGCGCAAAAATCAATTGCTAATTCGCTGAAAACAAGAAATACTCTTAAACACCTAATTCACCCCCCTTTCTTAGGTGCACATCTGATCTTACAATTGGCATCAGAGCAGGTTTCTCGCATTCTTGAACATTTTGGGGTGGATTTTTCTGAGGAAGTTGCGTATACCGTCACTAAGGATAATCTGCTATATTTGGGTGTTCTTCCTAGCATGAAAATCGTTTGGAGTGAACCGCTGCAAAAATACATCCATCAGAGTGATATCGGTCAGACATCTGCTAGTGCTCCTACCGACCCCTCTGCCCCTGATGCTGCTCCTACAGATGATGCTGTTGACGATCCTGCATCTGATGATGATCAGGTTTCTAACCGAATGATTATGGCTAAACTTGACTCTCTTCAGACCTGCTTCTCAGGATTTACCACTTCGGTCGATGCTCGCTTTCAAGCTCTCGAATCCACCATCGCTACCAATCACGACAGCCTGGTCCACGAGATCTGTATCATCGCTGATAAAATTGATCACCTCCATCTACCTCCGGATCGTCGCTGATTTGTATTTCGTTTCCTAGGACTAGTTCGATTTTTTGTGTTACTAGGATTGCCTTTCCTACTATTTTGCTTAACTGTAATCGTTGCTACTTTCTGATTGCTTTTGTTATTATTGTCTGACTTTTATGACTTCTTCTGATGAATTATCTCAATGTGATCTTTCTTGGTTTCTGTTATATTTCTTGTGTTAAATCCCTTACTTTCCTTTTGCTGGTATTCTTCTTTTTGATCATGTCAAAAGGGGGAGAAAATCTGTGTATTTTGTTGTATTTTGTTGCTTGTTGCTGTCCGTTAAAATTTAAATGTAGGTACACAAAACACATATTCCCTTCCTCCTCCAACTCAGACGTTTGCCTACATTACGGGGGAGTACAATACGCATACATTACGGGGGAGTCGTCAAAACTCAACAGCAATGGTTTTGTCATAATCAAAAAGGGGGAGAATGTAAAAATACATGTTTTTGATTATACACAAAGACCAAAGGTGACACAGCAACAAAAAGAAGAATCCCTCCACATTCAACTACAAGAGAACCTTAATTACTTCCTTGATGAAATTACAAATAAATAGATTATATAAAGGTAAAATAATTCAAGCCATAATTCAAATACAAGAGAACCTTAATTACTTTGCATATGCATAAACAATATTTTCAAAAGTCCAAAATAATATTTTCAAAATGTTAGAATCTTTATTTTTGACTAAAAATAATATTGTAATCGAATACAAC
>JBBPBP010009780.1:28671207-28682275 GCA_037974735.1 Cicer chorassanicum
ATGAAATTCAAATAATATTTAATACATTAATAAAATCTTTGAAAAATAATATATACATTAATTTTCCTAATATTACATATTTTTTATTAATTTCTATAAAAAATATTAAGTTAAATAAAACCTGGTAGTTGTATATGTAAATTTGATGTGATATAGACATAAAAAAGGTATTTTTTTTTCAAGCAGTCTTAAGAATTTAAACTAACTTTTAGCTATTACTTTATCTTTTTAATTAATACTCAAAAAAGAAAAATGCCATTCTTTAAGTAGTGGTTCTCTATCTTTCTCAATCTTCATATAGATCAGTTTTCTGAGTATTGTTGTGTTCTCTTCTATCATAAGTTTTGCTCAGAAAAAAGAAGTAATCCAAAATGGTGATCACATCAACTGTCACACACCCAGATGAACATAGACAAAACATAGACTGTACTTTTGCTTCTAGATACATGCGTCAACCAGTTCCAAAGTAAGTCCCTTTTGCTTAAAATTTCATACTAAAGAGTACATGTTTGAGATCACAGAGTTTGAGGATTTTGGTGAAACTACAAAGGACATTTTTTGTCAAAATTATGGTTATATACTGTGATTCTTTGTGCTTAGTGTATGTTTGGTTTCAAAGTGAGATTCATGATATTGCTAAAGTTATACTTTGTGTATGTTTGGATTGACGGTGAGTTTGACGAAATCACGGTGTAAGCTCGAAAGTGTATTTTCTTTTCAAAATTGTGACAGCTCACTATGTGTGAAGAATCACACTATGTCTCTATGATTTTGTCAATTGCACTGTGAAATCAAATATGTGTATGTTTGGAATCACTATGAGTTTGATGATTTTGCTGAAGATCTTAAATGTAGTTTTTGCCAAAATCATGACGACATAGTGTGATTCTTCACACGTGCAATTGTTTCTAGCTTGAAGCTAGGATCTGTAGCTTTTGAGTCTAAACGTGATTTTTACACTGAAATTTATTGTTCGATTGACTTTTACATGGATATAGCCAAACATAAATCACTTCACATTCAAGTCATTTTTAACTAAAATCAATTCATTCAAAATCAATTTTAGTTACTACAAAACCAAACATACGCTAGTGCGTGTTTGGTATCACGGTGAGTTTGTCAGAATCACGGTGAGCCACCGTGATTTTCAAAAGTTACAAGTTGTAACTTTTATAAAATTACAATGGCTCACCATGATTTTGGAAAACCACCGTGATACCAATCATACACACTAAGTGCAAGTGAGTTTGAGTGTAACTTCTGGCAAAATCACGGTGACATACTGTGGTTCTATAAAACTCACTGTTTGCGCCTAGTTATTTGTAGTAAGAAAAAAAAATGGTTTGTCTCGTTTTGAAATGGTGTTTAAATTTCTTTGTTGTGGTGGAAATTTTGAGTTAACAGGTTCAAGATGCCAGAAAGTTCTATACCAAAGGATGCAGCATATCAAATAATAAATGATGAGTTGATGTTAGATGGTAAGCCAAGGCTTAACTTGGCTTCATTTGTGACAACTTGGATGGAGCCTGAATGTGATAAGCTTATCATGGCTTCACTGAACAAGAACTATGTTGACATGGATGAGTACCCTGTCACTACTGAGCTTCAGGTCTGTTTAACATGACATCTTTTTGAGAAAGGTTTTAAATTGTGGCCACGATCGCATTGTGATCCATGATATTGCAGAGAATCTTGTGTGGTCCTTGATGCTGTGGAGGATTGTAGTCAAATAAGACTAATTGCAATCCTTGATATTGTAGATAATCTCGTGTGATTTTTGATAATGTGGTGAATTGTAGTTGAATAAGACTAATTGAAATCCTCGATATTGCAGAGAATCTTATGTGATTCTTGGTAGTGTGGAAAATTGCAGTCGAATAAAACTAATTTAATCATTTGGCGTGGTTTGTGTTGCAGTTGCAGAGACATAAAAAACTAAAACAATAACATTGCAGCCCGAATTACGGTAGCAGACTATTTTTTTTAAAGTAATGATTTTGAGTGATTGGTTGTCTTTATATGATCATAAAGTTTTGATCTCTGAAGCTTTGTTTGGTAAAAATAGATAAAATAAGTTCACTTTTTGATAATAAAGATATGAATTAAAAATTTGGAGTAGATTATTGTAATTAAATTTTTTTGTCAATGCATAATAACTATATTATTGAATATTATTGTATTGAAACTGATAAAGTGACTTGATTCAATTGTTAAATTCTGCAGAACCGGTGTGTGAATATAATAGCACATCTGTTCAATGCTCCTATTGGTGCAGAGGAAACTGCAGTAGGTGTGGGAACCGTTGGTTCATCAGAGGCAATAATGTTAGCTGGTTTAGCTTTCAAAAGGAAATGGCAGACTAAGAGAAAATTAGAAGGCAAACCATATGATAAGCCTAACATAGTTACTGGTGCTAATGTGCAGGTTTGATCTTTAATTATGATTGATGCTTTATAGGTTGAAAAAAGTTCTAGTATGTGTATGTAGTTCTGTATATTGTGTTTGTTTGTAAGTAGCATCCGGAAAACTAAAGAGAAACTGATAACGGTGGGTGTAACTAATCCTAATAAAATTGGATTGTAAGATGAGGGATGTCACTCTTTATAAACTTATTTCAGACCTTATCTTTATTCTATGTGAGACTTGGGTTTTTCTCAATATTCTGGTTCCTACGCTCGAGCGACTCTCCTCTTATTAGTAAACGTGAATTCATACACAATAGTTTTGAAAAATGGTAGCTGGCTCAACCCAAAGGTAAAGCCAAATAAACCCTTGCTTTAGGCCTTAGCCTAGCCGACTCACCCTCTTACATGGCTCACTAGTTTTATTTCGTCTCCTTCTTTTTGATACCTGACAAATATTGCACATATGAGATTTCATCGCGTGATTGTTTTTTGGGTCAGTAGATGGAGTGGTAAACACCACTTGAAACTCACACACACAATTGCGAGGTCTTTAGTTCGAACCTGGGACATGATGTCCTGCCTAATTAATAATGTCGACATTTGCTAGTTGAACTAGGCCTTACAGACATTTCATCTCATGATTTGTTCACCCTAAGGTGTCACCTAGCTTTAGGCCTCACATTGTCTAGGGTCGGCCTTGAATGGCAGAATCAAAATTTGAAATGATTTGAGTGAATAATGTATCATATTTTGGTGCCTTTTTCCCTTGAGACCTCTATGTTTGATGTTGTTTAAATATGTTACACAGGTTTGTTGGGAAAAGTTTGCTAGGTACTTTGAGGTTGAACTAAAGGAAGTGAAACTAAGAGAGGGATACTATGTGATGGACCCATTGAAAGCAGTTGAAATGGTAGATGAGAACACCATATGTGTTGCAGCCATTTTAGGGTCAACGCTAACCGGAGAGTTTGAGGATGTGAAGCTTCTTCATGAACTTCTTACTAAAAAGAACAAGGAGACAGGATTCGATACTCCAATTCATGTCGACGCTGCGAGTGGCGGGTTCGTTGCTCCGTTTCTCTACCCTGATCTAGAATGGGATTTTCGTTTGCCGTTGGTGAAGAGCATCAATGTTAGTGGTCACAAGTATGGTCTTGTTTATCCCGGTGTAGGTTGGGTTGTCTGGAGGAGTAAAGACGACTTGCCGGATGATCTTGTTTTCCATATCAATTATCTTGGATCTGATCAGCCAACTTTCACATTGAATTTCTCCAAAGGTAATATTTTTAGTTCACACATACAATCAATGAATATCTTTGTATTTGCAGTCTACTCAGGTTAGTTTATGTCTCACTATCAAAGTTTTCTGCTCAAAATGCAATTGTAGGTTTTGAATCCGAAAAACATTTTTTGTTTTTGTTTTAACCCTCTGAATCTCAAGAGAATGAAACTCTGGTAATTCGGAGTTTGGCTGAAAGGTAAGTAAAGTTTGGCCAAAGATTATTTCAGGAAGAGTTCGAACTTGGATGATTCTACATAATTAAATTGTATGTCACATCATTTAAAACACGTCGCATCACCATTTTTGCATCTATAAATTTGATGGTGGGACCAAAACTGGGGGATTTTAAAACAGTGTTATGTTTATGTCCGATTAGATAACATTAGCCTAAGTTCATACAGTGATAAATGATTGAGTGAATCAATTCAATTCTTAACTATGTGAACTAGATACATTCATACAAGTAATATGCATTGAGAAATCAACATGTGAGAATTTCCTAACAAAAAATTATCTCCTAAATCATTGTAGTGAGTAGTTTTTTCCTTGATGTTGCTTTGTGTTTTTTCGACAGGATCGAGTCAAATCATTGCTCAATACTACCAATTCATACGCCTTGGCTTCGAGGTAATCATATTATCATTTTGATGTTGAATCTCAAATATAAGCATGATAAGTATGTCTTTGGTTTCTTCAACGTAGGGGCGGAACTAGTTTATGGTGAGGGTGTGCAGAACTTTGAAAAATTGCACCAATATCCCTTTGTTTTCTTGCATTCTGACCACCTTGAATTTTTTTTGCACCTTAAGTCCAATACACCAAAAATCTAAAAATACTCTCATATCTTGCACCCCTGAAGAGCATATATTATTTATATGTTTACTTTTTCCATTTTTCTTTTTTAGTAATATAAAATTTACTTAATAATATAGGTAAAAATATTTCAGTTATGACTCTATGATGTAGAAGTAAAATTAATACTTCACTACAATTTTGTGCAATACTTGTTTTCTTATACATTCTATTGTTTGTCAACATCAAAAGGGCTACAAAAATGTAATGGAAAATTGCTTGGAGAACACAATAGTTTTGAAGAAAGGAATTGAGAAAACAGGAAAGTTCAACATTCTCTCCAAAGATGTAGGAGTGCCACTTGTAGCCTTCACATTGAAAGACAGTAGCCAACACACCGTGTTCGAGATAGCCGACCATTTAAGAAAATACGGGTGGATAGTTCCGGCCTATACAATGCCGGCGGACGCGCAACACATCGCCGTCCTCCGAGTTGTGATTAGGGAGGATTTCAGCTGTAGCTTGGCTGAGAGACTTGTGTCTGACATAGACAAAGTTTTGAAACACTTGGACACACTTCCAAGCACTGTCTCCATTAAAAGTGCTCATGTCACAGCTATTACTAGTGAGGATAGTGAGAAAGTTAAGAAAGATGTTAAAGAGAGTCATAATGAGATTACAAAGTATTGGAAGAAGCTTGTGGATGGAAAGACAGTTGGAACATGCTAGGGTTTCCAAATCTTTGCCTTCTGATACAACATTGTTTGTTGTGAGTTACTTTATTTTTATGTGCAAACACTTGATGTGTGTGAGGATTGTTGTTGCATTGTTACTTTATCTATGGAGATAAATAACTAATGTCAATGCATCTATATTTATATATGTATGAATGAATGAAATAATATTTACACTAGTGTCTGAAATTATCCTTAAAATTATAAATTGGTGATCATCCCACGTCGACTAGAACTGAGATAAATGAAGGCTATATTAGTACATCACATGTGGTTGGAATTAATTTTTGCTTTTGAGTTAGGCTTAGCCGGTAGGCTCCTCATTAATGGAGGTACTCATCATATATAAGAGATGTGATTCACTAGAAATCAATCAAAGAAGAAAAAATTACTTGTATGCTTCTAGAGAGTTTTTATTGTTCTTTCTAGGTTAGAATTTGATTCATGGGGGTAGAACCAATTTTTCTAGGAATATCAAATTGGCAAATTCTAATATGGATCACGATTCAGGTTAATAGCATAATACGACAAAATGTCTACAAATGTGACAACTTATAAATATGATAAAATTGAAGCGTCTAGAATATCTATATCTCCGGAGTTGTAACGTTAAAGTCATTAATTGAATCTGTACTGGCACGAAATCGAAGCTTGATCCGACAATCTGAATCAAAGGAACATTGCAATAAGACCAGACAACAAACAAACACCGCACTAAAATCACATACTTACAAATGAAACACGAAAGAAAACTAAATATGTAAAAATCATTTATTTAAATAAAAAAGATAGAAGAAAATAATGTAGAAAATAATGTAGAACGGTAATTTTGAGTCAAAAAATGACTCTAAACCACCCCTTCTTACAATAGAGAAAGAACAATAAGAACAACATTGAGTTATTGTCATGACTGAAATAATGACTTACGTTATACTAGTTCGATAAAAATAACATAAACAATTATGTATCTCGTAAGGACGAAGAATATCATGAACTATTATTATTCATAAAGACGATGAAAATAATAAACTATTTCTTTTGAAAAATATTGTCATTCCTAAATAAATTATTCTTAGAAATAATTTTTTGATAAATTATTCTTCGAAATAATTTTTTAATCCGTGAAACAAACGTCCGCTTAGCCCAACTGGTTCCATGAAAATCTCTTTTATTTCTTTCCCATTCATATGTTGTATGTATGATTGATTCTACGTTTAACCACCAAATAATCGCTTCTTAAGACAAATTTACAAAACTAAAGCTTTTGTCCAAACGTAAAAGTCCACCGTGATTCCATAAAAGCCACGGCATAAACAGAGTACTATTTCCTTTCACTGTCTATATCCAGAAATCAAACGCAGCATTAAGGTAAAATCACGTCACATCCAAAAATCACGTTTGACTTCGTGCAAACGCGTATCCAAGCACCACAGTAAGCTCAGTGGTGTTCCTTCCTTCGCCTTCTTTTCATCCTTAAAACGACGCCAATGTTCAAATTCACACCACCACAGTAACCTCCTCCTTTTCCTTCACCCATTTTTCAAAACCGCATCTTTTTCACCCACCACCTGTTTGTTTTTTTGTCTCTCAAAATTTTCATTCATCTTTCAATGCTTTAAATTCCAAAACACAAAATCATGTTCATGGGCATGTTTAATAGGTTAATACACTCTCTAAAAAATCATTCCTTTTCATCACTCACCCATCACCATCATCATCATCATTATCACACTTATCTATTGAGAAACAAAGCCTTGCCACAAATTGAAACCACACTTAAATCATCAATGTTTTTTGTTTTTCAATACTCTAGTTATTGCCAATTACCATTATCAGATTCTCAGTGTGTTCAATTGATTCAATTTTCGTTGCCAATGAACTCTTTTGCTGCATTATCTGTTCGCCATTATTGTTCAGAAACTGTTTCCATGAACCAAGATTTTGGTTGTGGTGTGAGTGATGATGTTGTGGAGGGTACTAACGGTTTTGAGAGTGGTGATGTTGTGGAGGGTACTAATGCTTTTGAGAGTGGTGATGTTGTGGAGGGTACTAATGCTTTTGAGAGTGATATTGATAAGGTGCATTACACTATAATGGATAACTTACTTGGTTTTAATAAGATGGAGAAAGCTCTTGAAAATTTAGGTATACCATTGTCTACTCCATTGGTTATTGGTGTGTTGCATAGGCTTCGGTACGATGAAAAGATTGCGTTTCGGTTTTTTACATGGGCTGGTCATCAAGATAATTATTCGCACGAGCCTTGTGCTTATAATGATATGATGGATATCTTGTCTAGTACTAAGTATAAAATAAAACAGTTTCGGATTGTTTGCGATGTGTTGGATTACATGAAGAGGAACAACAAGAGTACAGTTCCAGCGGAAGTTCTGTTGAATATTTTGAGGAAATATACTGAGAAGTATTTGACTCATGTGCAGAAGTTTGCAAAGAAGAAGAGGGTAAGAGTGAAGACGCAACCGGAAATAAATGCATTCAACTTTCTGTTGGATGCTTTGTGCAAGTGTTGCTTGGTTGAGGAGGCTGAAGGGTTATATAAGAGAATGAGAAAAATGATCAATCCTAATGGGGATACGTATAATATTTTGGTTTTTGGTTGGTGCAGGGTTAGAAACCCGACTAGAGGGATGAAACTGTTGGAAGAAATGATTCAATTGGGTCATAAGCCTGACAACTTCACGTACAACACTGCTCTCGATACTTATTGCAAAGCAGGCATGATAACAGACGCGGTAGAGCTTTTCGAGTTCATGAGGACGAAAGGTTCAATCATATCTTCTCCCACTGCCAAGAGTTACTCAATTATAATCGTCGCTCTTGTCCAGAACAATAGAATGGAGGAATGTCTGAAACTTATGGGGGATATGATTAGCAGCGGATGTCTTCCCGATGTCACGACATACAAGGATATAATCGAAGGTATGTGTTTGTGTGGAAAGATAGACGAAGCTTACAAGTTCTTGGAAGGGATGGGAAACAAAGGTTATCGGCCTGATATCGTTACTTATAATTGTTTCCTCAAAGTCCTATGCGATAATAAAAAGTCCGAGGAGGCCATTAAACTATATGGAAGAATGGTTGAAATGAGCTGTACTCCTAGTGTTCAGACTTACAATATGCTGATTTTGATGTTTTTTAAGATGGACGATCCTGACAGTGCATTTGAAACTTGGCAAGAAATGGAAAAGAGGGGTTGCAGACCAGACACTGATACATACTGTGTCATGATTGAGGGACTATTTAACTGCAATAAAGCAGAAGATGCTTGTATTCTTTTGGAAGAAGTGATTAACAAGGAAATAAAATTGCCGTATAGAAAGTTCGATTCTTTGCTGATGCAACTTTCAGGGATTGGTGATCTCCAGGCCATTCATAAGCTCTCAGATCATATGAGGAAATTCTATAATAATCCGATGGCAAGACGTTATGCTTTAAGCCAGAAGCGTAAGAGCATGAGTTTGAGAGGGAAGTCATAGTAAGAAATCTTTTTGTTGAGTTTGTGTTACCTTTCACAAAAAATTGGAAGAGGAACAATTAGGAGGGTTCTTCCCATGTTTGGTTCGATTAATATTTTTTGAAAGCGTGGCAGGTTATAGAATTTATCGTTTCAGATGCTGCTTTCAAGCTTGTCCTTGCACTGCATATTTGAATACTTCATGATAACAACAAGTTGCATCTTTGGATATGCTCCATTGGTCATGCTCTCTACTGAGAATATTTTTGCATGAAATTTTTTGTAAGTCTTTGGATCTTCTTATCTATTCTCGTTTTTTGTTCTTAGAGAGAAATTTTCGAAAGCTGTTACGACATTTTGATTGAGAGATGTTGGTTAGTTAACACGGCATAAAGTTGGAAAGATCCGCGTATGTATTATGTTATTGCGTGTGGGAGAAGAGATTGTGAACTTGTGCATGATGGAAAAATTTGTTATCTGGTCACGAATCTGTTAGTTACTTGCGCTGTAAGATATTGCGATTTATGAGATTTAGCTGGCATCTTAAGGATTATAGTATGATTTGATTATATGGAATATCTTACTATAGCACAATTATAATGAAAGGACCGTCACTTCAATATTGATCACCATGACCAGGAAAATATTTCAAAGCAGCCATGTCAGGTGATAATGATTACTAAATTGGATACATTTAGTTCACCATTGTTAAGCTGTGAGAAAATTGAAGTCACTGTACTTTATTGCCACATTTGCACTATTATTTTAGAAGCACTACAAGTATGCGAAGAAGATAATGATTTGGTTTGGATTAGCTTTTAGAGTATGAAAGCTTCTCAACTAAGAAAGTATTTGGCCTAGTATTTCTTGAGCTTCTATTATCCTTCAAAGGAGAGGTTGAGCCAAAGACTTTTAGGAAAAGCTCTTGAGTTGGAAATTGGAAATATACGTTTATAATTGATCATTGATCACTTGTAAAATAAACGTTTATGAATAAGTTATTTTTATAACAAAGATAAATCAAAGTTAAACTGTTTTCGTGTATCAATAGATAAATTCAAATAAGTCAATCTAAATATACTCTATATCTTATAATGTATCTACTATATATTTGTGTGGTAGTTGCTTATAGGTAAAATATATCCTTTAGAAATATAAATAACAGTCTACTAATTTTATTTTATTTTTCTTTTCTAAAATGTGTGTTTATTTTAATTTGAGGAGAGACTTTTAAAATGAACCATTGTGATAGATAGAAGATAAAATGTTTGATAGGAATGTTGTATTTCTTGAAATAATGAAAAAAGTTATTTTGAAATTTTCATTGTTTTCATACATGCAGTCAATTGTTTGCTTCAATAGTTTATTGTCATTTTATTACCAAATACAGATGTTATCACCAAACTCAGCACCATTTCAATCTTACATATGATTTGTTAACACGTGGTTGAATTTGTCATGTCAAAGATCACTTATAGTCGATATGAGCGAACACTAACAAATAATTTGTTTCAAAGATGAATTGGATTAAATATTGGATCTTGCATTATTCTTGACCATTTGTCATATCTGAAATAAATTAATTTAGTTGTTAGAATTAAAGTTTTAGTTTGAGTATCTTTCGTTGACTTATGAAATCTTTATTATTGACGTATTTTATGTTTTTTTAGTTAGTCTTGATATCAAATTATAGACGAGGAATGTCTTAAATGATGATTAATTTGTTTGTATTATTCCTATTTACATTTAAATGAAGTTTATTTATCTGTTAAAAAAAAATAATTAACAAATAAAATTAACACAAATTTTAAAAATAAAAATATATTTTCAATAAAACTACCCTTATATCATATGATCTAAATTTTCTAAAATGTTCTCACCTGGTTAGCCAAGTAAGGTGCTTCCGGTGACATTCGCCTTAGAAGCTCAATCTTCTTTTTATTTTGTATTTTATTTCTTTTTAATAAAAATAAATCTATTTATATATATTTTTTGGATTGATAAATTCTATTATATTTTTAACCAATCAGTTTATTGTTTCTACCGTTATTTTTCTGTATATCAAATGAGAATATATTTTTTTGTCAAATAGTCGATGACTATATTCACACATATATGTGAGAAATGTGAAATTATATATGGAGAAATGTGAAATTCTACAATGGAATCTTCAATTTCTGCGTATCAATGTATTTACCACTTTAAATTGAATTGTTTTTACGGGAAAATGAGATCATATTTCTAATGTATAAAAAATAAGTGAAACATGTTCATAACATAAATAAATTTATACTTTCAATCAATTAGAACAATTAAATTATTAAAAACGTTTAACTTTTACGATAACTCTTTTAACGTTACACGTATGATTGATGATAAT
>JBBPBP010009780.1:28682285-28703124 GCA_037974735.1 Cicer chorassanicum
CCATCGATCTCGTCCTCGATCAACTCGAACACGAATCTCGTAATCTCACTCTCTATTAACCTTTTTCTTACATTTTCGATTCAATTTCATGATTCCGAAACAATTTTTTTTTTTTTTTTTTTTTTTGTGAAATTGCAGTGAAATCTGCAATTATCGACGTAGAGCCAGTGCAACGAGTGGTGAACTTACTATTGGAAGCCGACGCGGCGGAGGAAACTTTTGATACATTCGCTTCTTCTTCTTCTTCCGCCATTGGTGTTATTGACGTGTTCCTTGTTCCCAAGTATAAATACGACGCTATCAGAAGGATATTCTACCAGTAGGTTTTTTCGTTCCGCGTTTGTTTTTTTCCTTTGATTTGTTTTTTTGGTGATGAATGTTATTTCAATTGATGTTTGAATGTAGGTGAATTTTGAATCCTACTTGATTTTAAACGTTAGGGTAAGTAAAGTAAATAAATTGATGAGTTTTTTGGAAAATTGATATTTATTTAGGGCAGATTTTACTTATGCAAGGAAGTTACGGTAAAATGTTTACCATGAAATTAAAAAGAAATGTTAGTGTTTTGTTCTTCACTGTTCATATAATCTTCAATGTGGAGTTCAGTGATTTGTAGTATTTGTTATTGTTAGAATAGCAACTGGGTCTTAAAAGATTAAGGAAAACGAAATCGCAAAACAGGAACACAAGATGTTTGTTATTGAAGTTCGGCCAATGATGTCTATGTCTTCGACTATAGAGCAATTGCAGTTCCTTTGTATTAGAATAGATGAATTAGGGTTTACAGAGTACATGCTGTATTTAAATACTAAGGTTCAGATTTCAACAATACCTTTGAACTAGCATTGCCTATGAGCTCCCCCCATCTACCATTGTCTATGAGCCATACTCAACAGTAAAATTCTCAAGTCTTAATACCAATATATTTGGTGGTTGTAGGTTTTATTGTGATTTTGAATTTTTATCATATTCTGAATGAGAGGAAGCTTAATGAGCATTGAAAGTTTCAAAGTAACTCCAAATGGAGTTGTGTTATGTATCATGTTACCTTGTTTAAGGATAAGTTAAAATACTAAAGCAGGATAGGTTACATTATACATTTTGTGTGAGAAATATGACATTAGTTAAGCTATTTGTTGGAAATTTGTGTTGGCTATTCATACTTGGATTGGTTTATCATATGGCGCCAATTTATAACCATGTTTATGTTTTATGTGTTTTCATTCCAGGCACACAGGAAGCGTACCTATTCATGGGGATGCACCAGCAAAAACTGCTCTGTACAGAGATATGTTTCTGTTGTTGTCCCAGAGGATTTCTCGTCACCAAGATTTTTCGAGGCCAGCTTTTGAGTCCGAACTTTCACAATTCCGGAGTTGTGAGGTACTGCTGGATTCTCCTACTGACTATGAACTTACAATAATGTTGCCAAATTGTTTTTGACGAGGATTAATATGTTATTTTATGCTATGTTGTCTTTGTCAGATATCTCCTATTCAATCACTGGTTGGGCAAAAAGGTAGAAGATGGGTAATGGGAGTAATATCTCAGCTGGAGGATGGTCATTTTTATTTGGAAGACCTTACTGCTTCTGTTGAAATCAATTTATCTGATGCTATATCCTTTTGTGCTTTGAAAAAAGTTATTTTATTTTGTCACAACTCCATAATCTTGTTAAAGGTTTTATGTAGTTCTTGTTGGGTATAGAACAATAATAAACTAGTGTTACAAATTTACAATAATCCTCACTTCAGCCAATTAAATATGCCCCTTTAAATGTCATTATAATTACCTCTTTTAGCAATTTTTGTGTCTGAAATGTACCAATTTAGTGATTGGTATGGTTGCTTGCATCTTGTTTTCCTATTCAGCTGTGTTTGGCCAGGTATCTCCAAATTATATTTATAGTTCATGCCTTGTTAGTTTGATAATCTAATTGATTGAAGGGTTTTGTACAAAGTTTTATGAATACATTATCCTGACTTTTCATAATTTGTATTAATGTGTATGCTATAATCATATAACAGCTCAAGTTTCTTGTAAGCATGAATATATGGTCATTAGTTTCTTTGACTAGCAATACAAGATAACTACAGGACTCTTCATAGAGAACACCATAGTTGTGGCCGAAGGCGAGATGCTTGTAGAGGGTATTTTTAAGGTTCTTGTTAACATTTCCTTACTGACATCTGCTCCATCTTCTCTTTATTTTGTAAAACCATTATATCCGATATTTAATTTGTATGCTTTTATTCATAAACTCAGTCTTTTTGAGATGAAGTTTACTGCAGTCGCAAGGTTTATGACTTATAGTTTTCATAAAAAAAATCATGACTTCTATTTTGCATATTATATTCAGAAGGTCAGTTTATTCATAATAAGATTACTAAAGATTTAGTCACAACTTTTATGACTATGTTTAACTTTGGTTGATAACATCTCTTGCTGATCCTACAACAAACGTGCATGCCCTTAAAAAACGAGACTGAATTCAAATACTAAAGCCGAGTTATGCCTTTTGCAGACCCAAGATGTTGAAGCTTATTATTGTCACTGAGATGTTTATACCTTTTTTCTGTGAGTTGCCTATGGGTGTAGAGTGATGCTACTTGCACTAGAGAACAAGATGTTGCATGTGTCTAAATGGATAAGTAGTCTTGCTTGGGTTTTCAGAAGAAAAGGAACCACTTGCGTAGTAGTGGGCATGTTTTGTGTGAAAATCATTTCGTGTATATATCTGTTCTTGAAAGAAGTCAGGCTTATAGTTCTTTATTAGTCGTTTAAAGGGATAATCCCAGTAAAAAAGATAAATATGTTTGAGATAAGAAAGCATTGGTTTATTGACTTCACTTAATGATTATGGGTTTAAAACCTCATAATTATAAATAGAGAAATGGAATTTCACATGTCTCGGAAGTATCAAACCTGAAAAATTTATAGTTCTTGTACTTTAAAGTTTAAACCTCTGTTTCTATTTGGCACACTTCAATATGTGAATAATTGGTGCATTTTTTTCTGCAGATTTTGACATGTGGGTTTCCACCATTAGAAGATAGAGATAAATCACTTCAAGTGCTTGCAGGGCAAGACTTTTTCGGTGGTGGTACTTTTACAAAAGAGGAAACGGTATTCTTATTACTCCTTCTCAAATTTACTATTTAATAGTCGCATATATTTTTATTGGTTTGTACTCTGAAAATGATTTTTCCTTTACCTATGCCATTAGATCAGACTGGCAGAGATGGAGAAAAGAGCAGTCAATGACATGTTTGTCATACTATCTGAAATTTGGCTAGACAAGGAAGAGGTAATTTGCAATGTCAATTTGTTTTTTTTTCTTCCTTCCCTTCCTTGTTACCTTGTTACAAAAGTGTATCTTGATATAATTTTGATGCTGTTTCTCCGTAGAGAAGGCTTTGGGAAAGCTAGAGATTGTTCTTGATGGTTTTGAGAGTGTGGAAGTGGTTCCTTCCTTATTTGTTTTCATGGGAAACTTCTGTTCTAAACCATGTAACCTTGCAAATCCCGATTATTCGAGCCTAAGGTGAGTTCCACTTGTGCTGTCATACTATTCATTCATAAACATTAAGAAACATGAAACTAGGAAAGCATCGCTCCACAGCGACTCACATAATGTGATGTGTCATTAGTTAAAATTTGTTCAAACAAACATTTTGTTATTTATTGCTTAAGAAGGATAGTTTATTGATATGCAGGTTGCAGTTTGGCAAGCTTGGGCAAATTATTGCTGCCCGTCCACGGCTAAAAGAGAACAGCCGATTTCTTTTTATTCCAGGTCCTGATGATGCAGGTATTTGATTAATTGATAATTAATTCCTGACGCTTCCCAATTTCATCCACTTGTGTGATATATCACTTTCAGTCTATTTTCAGGTCCTTCAACAGCTCTTCCTAGGTGTGCTCTACCTAAATATTTAACTGAGGAGCTTCAAAAGTATATTCCTGAAGCCATATTTTCAAGCAATCCCTGCAGGTTAACATTAGATTTAAATAGGATTGCATGAGACATCTTCATCGTCTATACGCATGTTTTTATTTGTTATGGAATGTTCTTACAAAATCTTACCTGTTGGCTACAGGGTAAAATTCTATACCCAAGAAATTGTATTTTTCCGCCAGGATCTGCTGTATAGAATGCGTCGTTCTTGTTTAATGCCACCTTCTGTGACAGAAACTGCAGATCCTTTTCAGCATGTAATTTGTCTCAAACCTGTGTTTTCTCTGCTTTAATAACTGTTATGTTTTGGTTTTTAGAAAAACACAAATTCATGGGTTTTGTGTTTAAATTGCAGTTTGTTGCCACCATAACCCATCAGAGTCATCTCTGTCCACTCCCTCTAACTGTACAACCCATCATATGGAATTATGACCATTGCCTTCATTTGTATCCAACTCCGCACACGGTACTGTTAATAGTTGAATTGTTTCTTTTTCCTTTTTGTATATAACCTAGCAGTTTCTTTTATCTTCACTTTTGTCTATTCTTTTTGGTATTTCCCATTTCAATATCTTGAAACAATTTGGGCCAACCGTTCAAGATGTGATGACAGTAATATGATCTTGTAAATATTACTTGTTATTCTTTATGACTCAGCATGGAAAGAATGTTCTGATGCTGATTCTGCTGTTGTAATTGCAGATAGTTTTAGGAGACAGAAGTCCGCAGAAGGCTTTCAAGTACACAGGAATCACTTGTTTTAATACCGGATCTTTCTCTGAGGATAGCACATTTGTTGCATACCGCCCTTGCTCTCAGGAAGTTGAATTGTCATCCTTGTGAACCAAATATAATTTTTTTGGGTTGTCATCTCCTAATTATCAGCATGTCAGACATGCCGGTGTCACCATAAGCAATGAATGGAGCGAAAAATCTTGTATTGCCGCCTTTTCCTCCAGGGAGGGTTGAAGTCATAGCTACTCTTGTTTTATGTAACTTAATGACCTTGTCAAGCTGTGAAAATTGTTAGTACAATAGGAAGGTCCTAGTCTAGTTGAGGCAGTTTTTTTCTTTTAATTTGGATAATATTTGTAAGTTCATATGTGTAAGTTCATATTGCAGAAAATGTGTTTTTGAATAGTGCTTAAATACAATTATTATTGAAATATCGACCAAGGCTTTTCTAATAATAGCAAGCATGGCTGGCAAACTTACATTCATCAATTTTCATAACCCCCATAAACCACAATTAGATTTTAAAATCATACTTACCAGCCAGCATTTTTTTTTATCTGCAGTTTGTAAGTTATGCCTATTTCAATATCAGTGGTAGTACAAAAGTTCAGCATAATTACTGCTCCGAAAATTTATGATTGAGATTATTATAAAATATGTAAACTGGCTGCCTAAAAAAAATGTAAACAGGTGGAACAACAATTTGAAATTATACCTGTCATAAACAACATTTTGAAATGATAGCATATTGCACTAATCTTAAAATCTCCAATCCCAAACCCAAATAATAGGCTTTCGCAGCTTACATGATGGCATTTATTTCAATCATATAAAAGTCATAGTCCAAAAAAGCAACACAGTAACAACCCAAAAGAGATGTTGGATTTTGGCCCCTCACTAGTTTTTTAGCAGTTGTGCTCTGTCAGTTGTTAATAGCATTTTTTTAAAACTTATACTCTTATAATCTATAAAAATATTTTACAATTGAATTGATTAAGTTAACCAGTTAGCCCTTATAGGTTCATGAAATATTTAGTAAAATGAAATATTCAGTCACTGTCAGATGATACTGATTTGGTCTCAAAACCTTAATTCAATAAGAAATAATAAAAAGCAACTTTTAAAATTTAAGAAAATTCATTCAAAAATCAAAATTATGTTTGGCAAACACTCAGCCAAACACAGCTACATATTTATGATATTTATATTAAATGTAATGGGGCTACAAATTATTGTGACCTTTCACTAGTCAGGATTTTGGCAATTTTCCTCCAGAATAAGTCATGATAGGTTACAGGAGTGCAAAGATTACATCACAAAATGCACATGGATAGTAACAAAGCTACATTTCATTAGTCATGACATGACTGAGAAGCACCGGAGAACCGTTTGGCAGAAGTAAAATCAGTAGGCTTGCTATCTGCCTATCAGTAATCTGCAGCAATCTGATCAAGACCTTGAAACTTGTACTTAACCACCATCTATCCAACAATGAGTTTCTGGAGGCCAAAACCAGCATAGCTGCATGCAATGACAGAAAGGGTTGGCGTAGCCACAGGCTGAAAGCAAACACTTCATATCTCCAGCAACGCAAAGCACATGTCAAAGCAGTTTAGAGGAAAAACGGGTTCAAACTTTATTGATCACTTTGCAGTATGGTTCAGCTCACAGAACTGATTCGTCTTCAATTTACAAATGGCACCCCAGACACAACTTGTTGGGCATATTGAACATATTCTATTCCAAAAAACTGTCTTAAAAAGTATTCCTCATAAGGTATTCGGCTAGCAAAAAATTTCCAGACAACAACTGCAAATCCAATAGTTGATATGGGATTGCAGAGCATTATTTGAGTGCTAACAGACCAAATGAAGAAACCACAATATCCTGGATGGCGAATAAATCTATATATACCATGAGTAACCAGTCGGTGACGTTCATCAGGACGAACCCTAATCATATGAGTAAACGATTGCCCTGCTGTTACAATTGCCATCTTTCTTATAATTTCACCAATCACAACCAAAAACAACCCTGAATCACTGATCACCCAATGTTCCTTTAGCTCAGGAAATAAAGAAACCTCAATAAAATATTCTAGCAATGAAAATATCATTGCCAAAATATACTGTTTGCTAATCAAAAGGGAATTCAGAGTTACATTCGATCTCCCATGAATGAAGGTGGCTAGAAAATATTCAGAACCGTGAAAGAAGATTATTGCAAGGAACATTTGAGATACCTGCCTGTAAGCAGTGTAGCTAAGGATTTCTGTCATTTTTGCCAAATAAAGACAGTAACACTCTGTTGTTTTATGCCACAGAAAGAATAGGTTGATTAAACTATCTAAGGTATAAGCCAGACCTGAAAAAGATGCAAAATTAGTAGTTTAGTACTGCAAATTGTAGTGTCAAATTTAAAAATGCTTCAAGTGCAACTTGTGCAAAATATAGATTAGGAGTGGATCAAAACAAACGATACTGTTTGTGCTAAGGAAATCGAGTAAACAATCATTATAGTATCTAAGGGTTCATTTACTTTGTGAAAACATTTCCTATTTTCATTTTCTAAATTGTGTTAATTTTTCTTGTTAATATAAAGAGGTAAAAGACATTTGAAGTGAAAATTGTTTACATTTCTAGCAGTGTTGTCAAATGGCGGTCATGGTACCGCCATTCTGCCATGGCGTAGCAGATTTTTGGACAACCGCCATAGGCAATTTGTGAAGGAATGTCTGCCATTGCAGCGCCATAGACCACAATGGCGTGTTTATATGGTGGACTTTTGGCCTTCCATCATCGACAACATTGATTTCTAGAAACAATGAAAATGTCAAAAAAATTGTTTTCAGTATTTTCGAAAATAAATCTTCATTAACTAGCATTTCATCTTCTCTTCATGATAATGAGATCTAAATATGTGAAACACTATAGTTCCTAAATATATCGAAATTACAAAAACATTTCCAAATGTTTCATTTGTTAGCAATTGATTTTATTTTATGGACCAAATTGATTAACGGATAACACATTCAACGAAATATGCATTTAGGTATATTTTTGTAATAATTTTGATGCATTCAAAGACTAATTTGACAACACATTACAATTTTAAGAAACAAAATAGCCGTTTACTATAAAAATCATAAGTTTTAACATATGCCACAATGCAATAATAAAATACACGTTCAGAATAACGATATTTAATATCTGATGGAGGATGCTTCAAATGTAAAGTTTCAATCAATTTCTACGAAATACTATAAAACTTAGCACGGTTCGACTCGGTCAAAGCATTGGATCAATGGTTGAACCAACGAGTTACTCCTTGAACCGGTTGAATCTATGTTATCAATCGAGATAGAATTCTATGGTGGAAATCGCGCTGGAATCGGATCCTTGCGTGCGCTACAGGAACGAGAAAGGAAAAACCATAAAAGAAATAGAAAAAAGTGAAACCTGACGGACTTTCTAACTGTTACCAGCGGCCGATGATAAACTCCGGTAGCGTTTTCCGGCCAGTTTTTGCTATTTCCGGCGAGTTTAGTTCAAAGCGATCCCAATTTTTTTATTTAGGGTTTTTAATTGTTAAAATGAGTTTATTTTTGTTTTCAATGATGGGCTTTTTCAAAAGGAATTGAGTTGGGCTTGGATTACAATATTTGTTATATACTCTTTGAGGAATGTACCAGCCACCCCCCTCCTGTACCTCCCACCCCCCATTTGCATGGAAAAGACTGAATTGCCCCTTTATAAACCAATAAAACCTGGAAAAAAAATTCACTTCTATTTTTTCACCGTTGCATTCGAACCTTTCATTTCTCCGAACTCAGATTTTGAACATTTCGAATATTTCTAACAATCTCAAACTTCCGAAATAGAAAAGTAAGATTTCACCCCTAAATGTTCGAAACTTTCCTGAAAATTCAAAACCTCCGAAACAAAACATTCGAAAGTTTCCAGAAAACCAAAACTTTCGAAGCATATCATTCGGAACTTTGAAAGTTTCGAAACGTGTTCGTCGAAACTTTCATTCAATATGAAAGTTTCGAAATAGAAAGATTCTGTTGAAAGATTCGACACTCACACCTCGAAACTTTGGAATGCACTTAAACTTCCGAAATGCTTCGGAACTTTTGGAAACCTTCGAAACATTTCGAAAGTTTTGATGATTTTTGAAACTTTCGAAATGTGTTTTTTATTTAGGTGTTTTTTGTCATTTGTTTTTTTAATATTGATAACTTTATCTATTGCAGTGCCTAGAATGAGAGGTGCATTTGGGCAGATCATCCGCAACATTGCCCGAAGTGTGGGAGGTGACAGTGGTGATGTGGCAGACAGAATTCCACCAACAGCTTCAAACAGACGACGGAAAGAAGCAACCCGTCCAATTAGGCAGCGTCGTCGACGACAGGATGATGTCACTGTCACTGAAGCTGTTGATGCTACGCATATGGACGATGATGTACCTGCACAGATGGAGCAGGTTGAGGATGAGCCTGCACAGATGGAGCAGGTTGAGGATGAGCCTGCACAGATGGAGCAGGTTGAGGATGAGCCTGCACAGATGGAGCAGGTTGAGGATCAGTCTACTGAGATATCACGTGATGATGCTATTGATGGTGATGATGCGTCTGAGCAGGTCGGATTCCCTGGAGGACCGGCCGTGACATCTGTGTTGACACAGTATGAACACCACGTGGCTCGGAAGATATGGGAGGGAGAGGTATTTATTTAATTAATTATAATCATTATATTTAAGTAATATATATTTATTAGTATATATATTCATTATATTTAATTAATTAATTATTTATTTAAATAAGAACAAATATTTATTGTTATGTTCTTTAACTACTCGCAGGATCGTGGGTCGTTGAAGGTTATTACACATGGATTGAAGCTGAAGAAGTTTGCTGAGGTTCTTATACCAGATCCTGTATTGCATTGGATTCGGGAATCTGGACTGCTGCCCCTCTCTTCAGCTTATCTCACTATGGCTGATGCTGGTCTCGTATCTGCCTTTGTTGAAAGGTGGCATAGAGAGACCAGCTCATTTCACATGCCATTTGGAGAGATGACCATCACATTGGACGATGTGGCTACTCTTCTCCATATCACACCTCGGGGTAAATTTTTAGATACACCTATTAATATGAATACTAATAATGCTGTCAGAGCTGCCCACGAGTATTTAGGTGCATCATGGGAGGAAGCATCAGCAGAGATTAATTATAATAAATGTGCCCAGTATAGATTGCAATGGTTGCGTGATTTATACAGCCGTCTCATTCAGACTGACCAGTTTGAGTGTGCGGCTAGAACGTACCTATTGCATTTAGTTGGCTGCACTATTTTCGCTGATAAAACACATACACGTGTGGAGGCGAAATATGTTAGTTTATTTATTAACTTAGATAGTTGTCGAGACTATTCGTGGGCTAGTGCTGCATTGGTTTTCCTGTATGACAATCTTGGAGATGGAGCTGTCCACGACACTCGACAGTTGGGTGGTTTCGTGACCTTACTACAGGTATATTTATTTATGTATTTTTTTTATTTATTTATTTATCTATTTATTTATCTATCTATTTATTTATTTATTTATTTATTTATTTATTTATTTATTTATTTATTTATTGTGCAGTGCTGGATTTACGAGCATTTCCCTAGCATCTGTAAGCGGGGCGATAGAGGAAATGTTCCTGCACATCTTCCTCGAGCATGTAGGTGGACTGCGAAACATGCTGTTGAAGGCGGACTGATGACATATCGTCGGAGACTCGATGCTTTGACACTCGATGATGTATTGTTTACACCATATGATGATGATCGAGTTAATCATCCGTTTGTGAAGCTTTCGATGTTCTCTGAATACCTTCGATTTGGTGGAGTCTCAGTCCCGTATCTGCCAGAGCGATGTCTTCGACAATTTGGTCGTATTCAGTGCATACCGCGTGACGTTCCTCGAGTGCCGAGGAGTATAGATTGGGAGTGGCAGTCTACTATGAGATCAGCTGTCACTTCCTTTCAGCGACTATATCCTGTTGCCACTTTTCCTGGAGAGGTCACTGCAGACTACTATGCATGGTACACATCTGTATCACATCCTCTGATCCTCCCTCCTCATACAGCTGCACCTTCGAGCCCACCTATTGCTGCTGCCCATGCTGGTCCATCATCTACTGCTGCCCATGCTGGTCCATCATCTGCTGTAGATGGTCGTAGAGACCGTAGACATCTTAGAACACTTGAGATTGCACGTAGGGGCTTAGATTTGGTAGAGCCATTTAGTGAGCTTCATGAATTATTGACTGAATTATACCGCTTGTACGACGATTGACTGAGTTATTGTGTTATGTAAGATTGTGTTATTGTGTTATTGTGTTATTTAACATATTTGTGTCACTGTTATTTAAGAATTTTTATTTTGAGTTAAAACGTAAATGATAAATGATAAAACGCTAAATGATGGATAAATGATAAAACAAAAACAAAATTGAATAAAACGTAAATGGACAATCAAACATAATTTCTAATCTTCAGTTAATGAAATACAAGATGATTTGGTAAATGATGGATCAATGTGTTCCCAATGTTTCATACGTCCTGCATACGCTATTTCCCATGTCTTTGCACACTCACTACAAAAGTCTCTCCATTTTTGTGAGGTAGGTGGTAAAGGACAATCAGACTTCAATTTGATCTGGACAATAAAATAGTAAAAATTAATTTAATTGAAGAACAAAATATTAAATATTAAACATTACAAATCATAAATTTTACCTGTACCCAATGATTGTCATTTACGAATCCAATTGCTATTAATTTGTGAAGCTTTGTCTCTTTGGATGGTGATTTGTTTAGCGGAAAGAATGTCATATTCAGATTACGAGACAACGAAACTAATATGACATTATATAGTGTTGCTATCACGTAACCCATGTCTGGTATAGTCATCCACTTATCTCTTCCTTGAGCACCTAATCTTGAAATTTTCAATGAGTTCCGCACTGATTCAATACTGTCATCGAACACATTGGCATAAAGGTCTTGATGTAGATGAATCGCTTTATCCAATTGTGTTCGAATTAAAGGCCAAGATTCTTCATCATGACCTAACAATGCCGCAATTGCGCGAAACCCACAATTACCATCAGGTACAACATCTATTATCTCCTCAATATACTGATGTATAAAACTAGGAAAATGTATGATATGAGATGTTTGCCTAGTAGAACACCGTGCTGATTGATTTGCAGAACGTTGAGATGGTTGACTAGCAGAACACTGTGCTGATTGATTTGCAGAACGTTGAGATGCATCAACATACTCCCAATATGAAGGATCACGAGGAGTATCAAAATCTTTTTGCCTTTTACTAGCTCCTTTGGTTCTCACCTTCTCAGGTGGTACAAGTATTGATGTTGTATGTGGAAATACAACTTCACGCACCTTTGCCCTGAATATCCTTTGACCAACAATATCTTGTTTCTTCATATACGCTTTCATTGCTTCCAACTCTTCTGAAAAGTCATAATCTGATAAAGATTCTTCAGCCTTCAATTCATGCTCAATGCTTAAACTTCTCCAAAATACATGAATGCTATCTATCGGGATAATATTACCAGATATCTGCAGCTTTGCCAACTCACAAGTACATGGTAATCCATGAGTTGTTCTGATTGAGCAACCACACTTTGTTTTGTCGGTACCTACAATCTTCACTCTCTGTAACTGGTTGTCAATTTCTTTCATGACTTTCCTTGATACACAGTGATGTAGATTTTGAAAAAATGGTGAATTATATCCGTGCTCAACATCATTGATGGTTTTGTAAAATGACGATTTAATGATACAGATTTGGTTCTTCAACATCATATTCACAGCCTCCCAACTTTTACACAAATCACCAAAACTAGTTTGCAACATGTTTTTCAATCTCCAATGAGCAGACTCAGCTCTACAAAAAAATTAAATAACACAAATTAAAACAAATCACATAAATTAGTAAATCACATTTTCTAAAACAATACAAATCATTATTTAAAAATACCTGTTAGATGTTGTGTTCCCCAAATGCAACACTCTATTGGTCCAAGCCGTGACAAATCTTTCTTTGTAAGGTGTCAACCAAGACTCTTTCACATAATCAACAAAAAGGATAATGTCGGCACACACTAGCTCAAAGTGTTGCAAGTGATGATCATACTCCTCCACACTAGACGAATATACAATTTTGTTCCATAAATCCATTACTTCGTCTTGTCTATCTTTTTTCACATATTGTTTGCATCTTGCCCCAACATTTTTATGAATATGAAAACGACATAGCAAATGAATTGAAGTAGGAAACACAACTCTAATAGCATTCATCATGGCAAGATCTCTATCAGTCACAATAACTTTAGAAATTAAATTCTCAGATACGAACAGTTGTCTTACCTTTTCAAATGCCCAGATAAAGTTATCCTGTCGCTCTTGTTCCAAGTATGCAAACCCAACAGAAAATGACAAACTAGTAGAAGTGATACCGACAATCTCAAGTAACGGTAACCGATATCTATTTGTTTTGTATGTGCTATCACATATCAAAACAAAATGAAACGTGTTTAGCAACTTTATGCAATCAGGATGCGTCCAAAATATATCTCTTAAAACATCTGAATTATCCCGTCTTCTTGTCCAATGCACATAATTTTCTTGTTCTATTAACTTCAACAGATGCTGCATTTCTGTGTACGAGCCTCTCAACGAAGCTCGATAACTACTCCTTGCTTTATATATTTGACTGGGAATTGAGAGATTATCTTTATTTCTTTCTTTCAAAGCATTCAAAATGAATCTTGGTGCAAGCTTATACTTTGTCATGTCATTGACAAATTTTCTCTCTTCTTCATTTAAACGCCCCAAATATGAATGACCGGTTAAAGCATCCACTAAATCATGATTATGCGTTCCACAACGAACGGTAATTTTCCATCCTTCACCGATACTCAACGGTATACATCTGAGCTTAAACGGACAGTTTTCCTTGTGAGAACAAGTTACTGTTGATTTTGATTTAGATTTACATTTATATCTTCCGCCTCTTTCGCATCCCAAAATTAATTTGTCTTTTCTTCCCCTCTTTCCGGTTGCTTTGTCTGATCGAATGATAACAATTAAAATTCCATTTTGCCTTCCAACTTTTTTTGCCCATTCAAATACATCTTCTCGCGAGGGAAATACCTGCAACATATGTTTCAAATATAACATCAAATATATATCTATAATCAAAATTTGATAGGTGGTGGGTTATCAATAGTAATACCTGATCAGTGGTGAATGTTGCTGTAGAATCAACAATTACTGTTGAAGCTGGAACCTCAACTCTACTCATACCTAATTTCAAAAAGATTAAACAAATTAATTAATAATAATATTAATAAATAAATAAATACATAAATAAAAACCCTAAATTTTTTTTTTTAAAATAACAAAATTACATTTCGGAACTTTCCCTGGAAATGAAAGTTCCGAAACGTCAGCTTCGAATTTATGAAAGCTTCGAAATTTAACGTTTCGAACATTTGAAATTTTCGAATGTATTGCATTTCGAAACTTTCATGTTCAACCAAAGTTTCGAGAATTTTAAAAAACTTCGAACAAATACATTTCGAAAATTTGAAAGTTTCGAATAAATGCATTTCGAAACTTTCAAATTCAACCAAACTTTCGAATATATTCAAAACACCTGGAATTATACGTTTCGAAAGTTTAGGATTTATCCAAAGTTCCGAACATTTCAAATTCAACGTTTTTTCATTTCGAAGATTTCATTTTTAAATAAAGTTCCGAAAAACATAATTTCGAAACTTTCATTTTAACCAAAGTTTCGAAAATATTATTAAATCTTACTTTTTGAATTTCGAATGTTTCAAAGTTTCGAAAATTCTCAGATTTTTTGTGATTTTCGATTGGGGGGTGTGGAATGGTAAATTTTTTTGATGTTTTATACTTTGGTAAAAAATTTAGTACAAAAGGGCAATTCAGTCTTTTCCATGCAAATGGGGGGGTGGGAGGTACAGGAGGGGGGGTGGCTGGTACATTCCTCATACTCTTTTAAAAAAAGTGATTTTTGTAGTCTATAGTTTAGAGATATCGTATTTTTATAAATTTTTTAAAAAAAAGTGAGAAGTTGTTTTGTGTTTTTATGTAGTAGTGAAAATCACTTAAAAAAATAATTATAAAAAATAATTTTTTAATAACAAACAAACACAAACTTTTATTGTTATTATATATTTTTTACTCACATCTGTTTATATTTTAGATAAAAATTGTACCCCAACAATTTAAAAAATAACTCTCTAATTTTAACTTATATTTATTTTTTCAAGATTTTTGCATTTATGTGACTGTTATGGCAATTATCCACCCAACAAATACTTGCATATTTATAATTATTGTTTTTAATTTAAATTAAAATATATATAATGTACTGTGATTTTTTTGACAAAAATATAATGTACTATGATGTTCTCTACTACTTTGGATAAAATACATTTTTTTTCTTAATTATTTTATATTTTTTAGTTGAGGAGCTCATAAAAGTTTAAAAATTGGAGGTTTGAGACTTTGAGCACATAATATCAGGAAATAGATCTAGAGAAATATACTTACTTTATCCTTAATACATACTTTTGGTTTTTGTAGGTTACAAAGGAAAAATATTTTTAAGTGTATTTTTTAATTGCTAAAACAACATTACTTTTGAAACAAAAATAAAAAACTTAGACCAAAGGTTAGGGCAAAAAGAGTATTTTCAAACAAAAATGTGATTTTTGCTATCTTAATGTATATTTTTAAAATTACGATTCACGTGTAATGTTTTAAAAACATGAGACGAGTAAAGTTGTTTTTGAAATTTTTTTGACTATGATGAGATAGATGAGATGTGTTCTCTCTCAACCTTTCATATTTGATACTATAACTAACTTGATCGTGAAAGTGTTTGTAGATATTTTATTTCGTTTAACATATGAATGCAGAAAATGATTTTCTAGGTGCTATTGATAATTTTCACTATTTGAACAACAAAGGAAAAGTGAAACTTTATATATGTCTATGAAAGGATATCATTTGATCATTAGAGGTATTTATAGCTTCATGTCATTTTTTATTGGATAATTGGCTTCAACATAAATTAAACGCTAGAAAATTTCAATTTTTTAAATAAATGCAAAATAAACATATTCTTTCAATATTAAAATGATTATCATACGACGTAACCAACTTTTAAACAACCGTCGTGTTGCGGTCTTTGATATTACAAAAAATATGAGTTTTGTGTAATTGAAGCAGTCTCAATTGCATTTGTGTTGCATTCACAAGTATATTTTAAATATATTTAATTTATATACATTGTCAGATTAAGGAGTTTTTATACCGACAATGAATTACAACTATTCGATTGTTAATAATGTTTGACTTGTATGATAATCATCTTTTAAATAATAGATATGAGTGGTTGCAATATGCTGATAGTGTATTTTTTTTTTACACCGTAGATACAAATCAAACTTATTAAAATTTGAGTCATGTTGGGCTTATGCCCTCTATTTATAAAAAAATAAAAATGTCATGTAGTTGCTAATGTGAATATTAAAGGAGATGCATGTATTAATGTCATGATCAATAAACCTACAAAATGTAAACATGCTCAAAAAGGACATTTATATATCTCTGTCCTATACCTAATATCCATAAGCATAAAAGTGAGTTACACTCAAAGTAGTGCAATCAATCTTGATTATACTCCCAAACTAGTCTCAAATAACTTGACTACTAATTAAATCTTAATGCATAAATATAGTAATGAAAGAGATGTCTCTAACATTGTTAGATTGTGTAATCCTAAAAATGGAATTAGCAATGTAGCAAGTAGGAAAATTTGGTGTTTATTAGTTATATATAAGATAAGATAGGTAGGTACACCATTCTTGAGTGAAGTTATTATATACCAAAAAGTAATTCCTTGGAGCATTAGAAAAGCTAGTTTTCAATATTGTCATATAAAAAAATATGGTTTTCACATTTCAGCAATTTGTAAAGTTGACAGGTATATAACCTCTTAAAAGAGAACCCTTTTTTTTTTTTCCAAATATTGGTGATTGCATCAAATCAGAACATCTAAACCAAGCAAGGGAGAGTAAAACTTCAAAATTCAAGAAAATATCTCCTTGTCCTATTTGTTTTTGTTTTAATTAATAATTATCCAATATTAATTTATTTTCACTTTTTTTATTTACTTAAATACACTTTTGATACTTTTATTTTAATTTAAATAAGATTATAGTCTCTCATTTCGAACTCTAAAATTTTAGTCCAACTCTTTTACATATGCTTTACAAATTTCAGTATTTTTCCCCAAATCCAATTTGGGGTTTATTTTAGTTATTTATTTATTACGTATAATTTTTATTAATTATGTGGAATCGTCGATTTGGACTAAAAATAATAGATTTTAGAAAGATATGTTTATATTTGATCAGTGTAGCTGGAATTAAAGTTTAACATGATTTCTAATCCATATTTTGTGATGCAAATTCTCAAATGTAATTTCATATCATTAATGAAAATGACATATCATGAATAAGCACCAAATATTGTTGTTGAGAAAAAACATGAAACTTTTGAAATTGGGAGATTAAAATTCTGAATTTAGAAATGGGAGATTAAAATCTTATTTTGGTTATTCAATTTTTATTTTCAAAAATAGGAAAAAAAAAACCCTTTTATTTTTATTCTTGTTCAAGGTTTATATTATTTTATCAAAACTTTTATAAGGTGGAAGGAAGGTGGGATTTTCTTCGAGCAAGTCATGTCAATGTTCATTTGAAGTACATGAAATTATTCTCTTCTAAACAATTCCAAAGGGTCACAAATAGGTAAGAGTATATAGTTTTTTGTATTTACAAAAAGAGTATTTAGTTGATCAACCAACAATTCAGCATGGATATTTCAGGGGAAGCTTTACCTTATAAGAATTACATTGACCTTAAATTGGCATTTGTTAAGTGGTTAAAATGAAAGAGAATTATGTTTGCTATACATTTGGTAGTTATGTTTGTTGATGAGTTATCTTCTTGGTTAGGAGAGAAATATCACAAAAAACAAACTATACAAATAATGTAATATTTCTCAAACTTGCAAGTACAAGAGAATTGAAGTTCTTGGTACTACCAAAACTAATTTTAGCATGTAGTAGTAAAATTGCTATCATTCACAAGAAAAGTAGGTAAAACTGGTGAACAGTCAATGATGCACTATGTTCATGAAAGTTGAGACTTTTATGTCTATCTCTAGGTGATGTGTTTCATGGAAATATTTGATTATCATGTTGCTCTTAATATAGACATTTTGATCTTGGTCAAATGGTCAAAATCTAAACTTTACATTGAAGTATTTTAGATCAATTTAGCAAATTTGGAATATGCATCATCTCATTAAAATAGAACGGATGAAATCGCATGGATGTGTATTATTTCGACCATTAGTTCAATTGAGAAAATCTACCATTCAATTAATCCAACTTACCTTGAACAATAATATTATAATTACATCCATAGTTATTAAACTTAGACAACTTAGAGGACCATTGACTCGTTTAAAGTATTGGGTCGGCTGATTGCTGATCAAACTATTGAGTGACTCATTAAATCATATAAAAGTTGCTCATAGTGGTAAGAAAAAATAATAGCAAGAGTCATGTGATTCAAATCTTATGTGCAACATTTTCAATTTTAAAATTCTTTCGTCCAACTGAACTTTCGAGATTCAATCCAATTGAGTAGATTTACGACCCAGTTGATAGTAAACCTATCTAATTGCCTGATCGAATTGGCTATAGGTCTGGTTCCCAATTAAATAGGTCAAACCAATCTTCTGGTCCGAGTTTATTAAGAATGATTCCATCGCCTATAATTTATTTCTTAAAGTATTTTTTGACATCATTATACTTTTTAAATTTAATTGCAGTTTTAGTCCCCTTATTTTTAGCAATTCACGAAATCAGTCCTATTTTAAAATTTAACAATTTTGGTCCCTCATTCGAATTTTTCAACTAAAAAATTACAAAGTAACATACTTTAAATAACGTGACATATGATACGATGATGTATAATGATTAACACTTATAAAATCGCAATAAAACCCTCTAAAAACTTAACTTTCAACTCTGTAAATTTTTCATTTTTGTTATTTACTTAATAACACATGAATAATTAATACATTTAAATAGTTCTATATCATGAAATCGTATGCCACATCATTTAAAATATATCAAATCGTCATTTTTTAGTTCAAAAATATAAAAGAGAAAATAAAACTTTCAAATTTTAAAATAGGAGAATCGATTCCATAAATTAACAAAAATAAAATGACTAAATTACAATTAAGTTTTTTTCTATTAAGACCATGTTATAAACAAGGCTTAATTGCATTTTTGGTCCCCCTATTTTAGCTGAATCACGAAAGTAGTCCCTCCATTTTATTTCTCCCCAGTTTTGGTCCCTCTAAACAGAATTTTGGTCCAAAACTTTATGAATTGTCATTTTTTTGCACTTATTTAAGTCACACCATGCCTCAAGATCTCGTGGTGCAACAATTGTACCTAAAATCTATGATTATAAATGATGTAGTGTGACTTAAAAAAATGACACTTCATCAATATTTGGACCAAAATTTTGTTTGAGGGACCAAAACTGGAGATAAATAAAATGGGGGGACTACTTTAGTGATTCAGCTAAAATAGGGGACCAAAACTGCAATTAACACATTAATATCCTGTGTTGCTTGTTTGTCTTGAATGAGGAGGGTTTGTTCACAATTGAAGAAAACGGCTGAGTTTTTATTTATTTATTTATTTATTTAGTAATGACACATACCAATATTGAGATAGATGGTGGTTGAAATATTTGGCTCGCTTTTTAAACAAGCAATAAATGTGCAACTAAGGGGAAGGTTAGGCCAACAATGATTTTGCTCTCATTAAATACATAACAGATTTAATGTTAACATAGTAAGCCATCTTTGCATCAACTACATCCAAAACAAACATTGTTTCTTCCTAACCACTGTACTAAGGATATTAAATGATGATGTTAACAAATGTTTTAAGGTACATCTTATATATACATTAAAGTAGAAATTTTATATTAAAAAGAATACATTTTAAAATTTTAAAGTTTGAATATATAATTTTTAATATAGTATTTTTATTTTTAGATATTTAATAAGTGTCTAAAAATACATGTTAGCATTTATTTTAAAGAAATTATTTATTGAAAATTAAGTATTTTTCAATACGTCAGAATACATAACTTTCAATGAAAACTATCTATTTAAAATTTGTTAAACAATACATTTAGGATACTCATTAATATTTGCCAAAAATTACATACTCTCTGCATCTAATAATCCATTAAAAAACATGTAACTATTTTTCATGTTTGGTTAATCAAAAGATTTAAATGCATTTTTGCTCTCCAAATTTCTCAATTGTATGTTTTTAATTCCTAGTTTCAATTGAGCAATTTTTACCTCATATTTGTGCTATTTCTAATCTTGTACTCTACTACTAATTTTTTTTTAAAAATTGCTGACGTGTTTGTCATTCAAATTCAAAGGTACTGCTAAATATTAATTTGTGCCACTAGACATAAAAAAAAAAGGAGTAATATTCAAATATCCAGATCATATTGGAGACCAACTCCTCTAAGTAAATCTTTTTTTAAAAATGAATGGAAACTACAAAATCAAAAATTGGATAAATGTGAGGGGTTAAAATCACTTAATTGAAACTAGGGCACAAAAATCATACAACTGAAAAATTTGAAAAATCAAAACTATATTTAGACTCTGTTTGTCAAGGTCAAAGAACGAATTTATAGCTTATAATTTATAGTTTATTAGCTATAAACTCTGTTGGGAATAATTATTTATGAATTTATAGCACATAACATTTTTTATAAGTTAATTCAAATAGCTTATTAGCTTATAACTTATCATACTTTTCTTCTAATTTTACCTTTTTTATTGTACCAAAAGTTATTTTTTTTTAACTTTTTTTAATTTATTTATAATAATATAAAATAAATAATTTAAT
>JBBPBP010009780.1:28707245-28724254 GCA_037974735.1 Cicer chorassanicum
TTTAATTTTTTTCATAATAAGTTTAATTTAATCGATTTATTTTGTTATTTAATACATTTTCAAACATAATCGATAATTATTTCGGTAATGTTAAATTTTAGTGATATATATTTATATATTATATTTTGTATCTAACCTACTACTTTACTGTGTTTTTATAATATTAATATATTTTTTTAATTATAATTTAGATATTTAAAAACTGATTCAAATTAAACTGTTTATCATCCAAACCGTTTGAACCGCATTTGATTTTATTTTTTATCGAATGAGTTTATTGATCCAAACCGTACCACAATAAGTTTATAACCATCCAACAATTTAAAAGTTTAACTTGAAACATACTTATTTTTAAAATCTTAAATATGAATTTGTACCAAAAAAGAAAATCTTAAATATGAATGAATGTGATACGTGCAAAAATATAAAAGGTTAACTAAAAAAATATAAAAGATTAAAAAAAACTCTCTAATTAAGATTTTGTGTATATTTTAACAGGGATCCATATCCATGCATCTAGAAGGAATCATTTATATAAATGAATTATTTGTGGTATTTTCTTAATTTTGTCATTACTCATAAAGTAGTTGGAGACATATAGAGAGGGTAGACCAGATGTTTGACTCAAAAGGCATAGTAATAATAATGTTTAAATAAATGAAAGGGTATATAAATGAAATAGTATGCAGTCCTTGTCCACTTGTAATAATTCTAAGCTAAGTAATGTAGTTAGTTATGCCTGAAAACCTTATCAAATCAAAACCTAAAACATAACTATTTCATTCATAGTCTAACAAGAATACCAAATTCTTCTCCCCAAACATTTCATTTTTTTTTTAATGTAATTCCTTGAATTTATGCCATTTTGCATACACATGTGCAAAACGACTCTTGAGTAAATATTATGTGTCATGTGTTGAATTTATGTTACAACAATTGAAAATTTGTATGCAACAATAATTAATTAAAAAGCATTGATCTTGTCAAATGGATGTTTATGTATCCTCTCACATAACCGGTTAGCAAAGTGTCTTACGTAATTCACGGTTGATTTCACATATAAGACATGCGCATTTGGAAAAACAAAACAATCATAAAATAGTTTTATGTAAATTTTCATTAATCAATATATAAAATATGGAAAAAAAATGCATGCTTGGTGGGTTATAAGTAGAAGTTGTAGGTTAGAAACTTTGGAAAGACATTGAAAGCATAACCAAATTGGCTTTTCTAAGCAACCTTTTTTCCTTCCCTCACATCTCATGTATATATAAATAAATAAATAAATATATCTATATATTAATATTATTATGGTTTTTAAGTCCTAGTTAAACTGACAAATGCATTAGGCCATCACAACGTAGTCTGTGTTCGAACTCATACCTTATTATGTGTTAGTTTTTGGTGATATATATTTATTATGTTCGAACCCGGACCTTAATATGTGTGAGTTTTTAGTGATATATATATTTATCATATATTCTACCGATAAAAAATAATATTAATATTATTATCTAAATATCTATATGTATGTTAGTTAGCCAAAACGTTTGCATCAATCTTCCCACACTCTAACGGAAAACTTCCCATCTTCCCCCACCATATATTCTCTTACCGTGTCTCTTTCCACTTCTTGTCTTCAATATTGTTAGTTTATTTTTCTTACCCTCCTCTTATATATATACACCCCCTTTGATCTTCCATTTTGCTTTGATTTATATATTCTCAATATTCACAGTCTTGAGTTGATTGATCATCATATAGATCAAAGCAAGTAGTTGGAGAGAATAGGGAAATTTATTAATTAAAAAATTTCCTATTCTTGAATTAGGGTTTGCTTTGATTTTTTTTTTTTTGTGTATTTTGATTTTATCTAGGAAGAAATATAATATGTGTAGTAGAGGCCATTGGAGACCATCTGAGGATGAGAAGCTTAAGGAGTTGGTGGAAAGCTATGGACCTCATAATTGGAACGCCATAGCTGAAAAACTTCGAGGAAGATCAGGTAAAATTAATGATCATATACTTAATTATATTCTTTTTTTTTGGGTAACATATATACTCAATTATATTCTAATTATTCATTCAAGGCAAAATAAAAAATTTCATAAGAAAATATTCCAACAACCATTGAATATTACACGAAAAAGTTAGCACGCCAACCACTTAACTCTTAGGTAGTAATTTGTGATAGTTTTGTACAATTACGTTTTAGAGGAATTTTACGGTACATGTGAAAAATTAATATGTAATAACATATTTGATATTTAAATCAATAGTTAAATGAGTTTTTTTAATAAAAATTATTTAATATCATTTAAAAAATTATAATAAGTAAATATATTTTCTCAAAAGTGTAAGTGAAATAACATTTAAAATTTTTATGGATTTGTTATTACTAATAATAGTGAGTGTTGAATATTTTTTAAGGAAAATATATATAGAAAGTTAGTTTAATACTTATAAACAATGAAATTATTTTTCTTTGAGTACAAAAGTTTGCATGATAGTATTTTTATTCACAAAAAATCATTAATTTATTAGTTAATTAATCAATGTACAGTAAAAACTCTTTTATTTTATAATAGATATACGATCATGCTAACAAATTAAGGAATTAAAAAAGAAATAAATAAAAATTCTGATGGAATTAATCAAGTGGCTAGTGCTTAATATTGAGCTACAGTAGAAGTGGAAGGAGAAGGAGAACTTTGGGAAGAACTTGAATTCAAACTCCAACTGAAACAACAACAATAAATCAGATTTTATTTATCTCCGAACTAAACTTCAAATTATCAAAATTGTTTTTTTTTAGAAGTGGAGGATTAAAAGCAAAAGTCCTATTGGAACTACACACATTTAGATGATCAAGTTTAAGGAAAATTGCTACTAGTTGTGTAACATAAATTAGCTAGATGTTGTATTGGTATAGAATATTGAATATATGTCACTATGATTAACTTTTTTTTAGGGCTTGAAAATTAAAAGGTCAAGAAATATATATATTTTCTACCTATACAAATATAAAAATCTTATTTCAAGTGAGCATAACAAGTGCATGCCCCACCCTGATTTTAGTAAAATGCCTTTTTTTTTACACATTTTTGTTTGCATGAGTGTAGTAGACTCATGCACACAATTTGAGTTTCTCTCTTCAACCTTTTTTTTTTACGCATCAAAGAAATGAATGATATATTGAGATGGAAATACAAAGAGTACTTCAATCTATATGAGAAACCAACACATTAAAAGAGATTGTAACGGGTGTATAAGAATATAAGTGTAAGAAAAACATTATTATACATCCGCTCTTAAATATAAGATATTGTTGACTAAACTACGATAATTAAAATATTGATAGTAATATCAAATTTGTTCATAATTGATGTTTTAAAAATTGTTCTCGACGTGTCAGTTTAGTGGTAAGAGTTTGACATTATAACTTCAAGAGACACATTTCAAATTTTATATTGGTTAGTTGTAAATTAAATAGTCTTCAGCGTCACTGTTACTAATAATAATTTGTCTTTCTCCAATTATTTTAAAAGAAATATTGTTGTACAAGTTTAATTATCCAAATCGAATCAATTAATATTTTCATCGTAATATTTATTAAAAGTTGCAAAAAAAAAAGTGCATAACATATTTATGGTATATGTTGTTAACTAAATAAAACAAATAAAGAGACAAAAAAATTTCAAGAAAATCTTATATTTAAAGGACAGAAATATTAAAAATATTAATTATATCATAAGCTAATTAATTTTGTGATGAATTTTATTAGGGAAAAGTTGTAGGTTGAGATGGTTCAATCAATTGGATCCAAGAATAAACAGAAATCCTTTCAATGAGGAAGAAGAAGAGAGACTTATAGCTTCTCATAAAATTCATGGAAATAGATGGGCTGTAATTGCAAGACATTTTCCAGGAAGAACTGATAATGCTGTAAAAAATCATTGGCATGTAATGATGGCAAGAATTCGTAGAGAAAGATATAAAGTCTATGCAAAAGGTCCTCTTGATCATCACATAATTTTCTCTCAAAATGATCATCAAACAACTAACTATGAGACATCAAATCTTCATTCTTTTGTTGACAAGTATCATCAAAAGCATAATCATCAAGTTTTGCAATTTCACAAGTTTCACTTTCAAGGTCCAAGTTCTTGTTCCACAAGGCTTCAAGGTACATATCAATTTTCATATGCATGCTTCCTATAAACTTCAATATAATATAAGCAATTTATAATAATTTATCTCCTATTTAATGATAGTATTTCTACTCCTCATTGAGTTTAACATTTTTTATATTTGGAATGATCGAATTAATAGTCCGAGGGTAAATTCTCCAATATTTTATTTTATTTATTTTTATTGAAATTGCATTGATTAAATGTGATTAATTACCTTTAATAATATAAGTAATTTGAAACAAGTAATTTCTTTTACAATTACTTGTTTCACATTATGTTTTGAATTGTGATACATACACATAATTGATACGAGCTACGCGTGTCAATTGAATTATCTACATCAAATATGTCTCTCTAGTCTCTATCTCTCTCATTAATTTTTTTTCTCTCTTAAATTTTCTTTTTCATTAATATTTTTTTGAAGAATTTATGGGAGAGATAGAGAAGTGGAGATTGTGTAGATGGATATTTGGTGGAGATGATCTACATTTGTGTTATACTATGAGAGTCCGTTTGATGTGTATGATAAGATAGATATATAATAGGACATAAAACTCGATAAAGATAGGATATGATAATGACATAATAAAAAATAGCATATCATGTGTTTGATCTACACATAATAGCATTATTTTATCTTGACAATTATTTAGTACATATCTCATTATGACATGATATAATATATATTGTATTTAAATGATAGAATTACCATTGTGAATCAACAGGAGGTCCCAGATTTGATAATGGAAATAACATAATCTAACTAATTAAATATTACAAGAATTTTAACTAGAGATATAGGATATGATAGTGTTATGAAACTTAAGGTAGGATATGATAGTGTTATGGAAATTATCTAAAAAAAGATAGTGTTTAAGAATAACTTATCAATCCTATTGGTTCACCAATTGAGGTCTCTTGGTATACCATTTGTTTAATCCTATCTAAGATATGATAGTTTTTTCTTATCATGTTTCCTAATAGGCTCACTAGATTAAGACAAAATGACATTTAAGGTTTGAGAGGTTTTATTGTAATCAAAATTAAATTAAGTACAAGGACACTTCAAATGGTCACAACGCCAATTTATTAAAAATAGTCCGATCTTTCTACTTTCCTTACTTTCTTTGATATTAAATATATATTTTGAATCAGATACATCTACTCTACTTTTGTTTCGAATATATATCTACTCTACTTTTGTTTATATTCGAAACGAGTGAAGTACTAATAATCATTTTATTAACAATATGATATTAACTTAGAATAATATGCCTACTTTCTAATGATCATTAATAATGAAAATGTTAATTTTGTTTGTTTGATTTATTGTAGATAAAAGTCAATCAGTTGAGTTCTATGATTTTCTTCAAGTAAACACTGATTCCAATAAAAGTGAAGTTACCGATAATGCTAGAAAAGATGATGAGGAAGTGAATCAAGATATTTTGGGACATCAAAACAAGGAAAACAATGTACCATTCATTGATTTTTTGTCTACTGGAAGTTGCTAACATAGTTGCAAAATCAAGTGTTTATATATCCAACTATTTGTATGAATTGAGCTTTGATTAATTAGTACAATATCTCGAACTAGGTTCACTCATGTAAGTTGTAACTACTTCACTAATCATACACATATAATGTATTTAAGGACATATTTGTACACTTGTTAATGTATAAAAATGAAAAATGGTTTTTATTGTAAGATTAAAATTGTAGAAATTAAATAGGAAATACTATTACTTTTAGCATCTTTAAGGAAACCATATTATATATGGTTGATTTTAATAGCTAACTAGTAAAATGTAAGTGTGTTAGCACGAGAGATTGTGTGACCGATTTATTTAAGGTCGATATTATTTCTCTATATAAGTTTAAAAAAATTATATATTGTGAATATATTTGAAAAATTAGAAGCAATGAAGGATGAAAACTTATAAAATACGACTGTACAATTTTTTACTTTATCCGTTAACATGAAGTAGATAGACAGTGTAAAGAAATTTTACACTAGTTAATAACAATGTACCATTGATTTAATCATTTCACTATATGATTTTAACTTTTACCAATCAATAACTATATATCCATGACTCATGGTAATTGTCAGTGTAAATCTCATCAATAACAACTTGTCACGTGCAAAATAGTTCAATATCAAAAGTCACAATTTAACCTCGTATATGATAGTTTAATCTCATTTGTCTAGAAAAGAATCAATCTCGTAAGTGAAACTTGTTCCATGTATAAGAGTTATTTTGAAATTTTATCAATGACAACTTGTCTCATGTATGTTAGTTCAATCTCATAAGTGATAAGTGTAATTTCTTATTACATCATTTGTGGTGTGTGTTCTATCAAATATCTTAGATGCGTGTTAAATTTCAAGAGCAACCACACAAGTGAGTTGGACACCACATCTTAACCCAAAACCTTAAGGCATTGAGTTTATGACTCATTTCTCTTATATGTTGATAAATATTCACTTTTCTAAGCAATGTGGGACATCTAACTCACATTTACAACACAAAAATCTCCCCCTCAAGTGTGAGTTCATCAATTTATCTAGGATATGCTCCCCCACAAGCGAAAGTTTAATCACCCACGTACACTTGTGCTGCTATTGTTGCTACATCAACGAGGCGTGAACATCCTTTGTAAGGAAGACTTTCTATACAAGGAGACAATATCTTTAGTAACCATTGGCATTGGTACCACTCTTGAGTCATGAGGGGAGTCCGGGAGATCATCCGCATTGGATTAAGAGTAACCACACAAATGAGTTGGACACTACATTTAAACCTAAAACCTTAAGACGTTAAGCTTATGAGTCCTCTGATTTATATGTTGCTTAATCTTCAATTTTCTAAGCAATGTGATTGTTGGGTGGATTCCTCCTTATGGGAGCCCACACCAATTAAAAAAAGAAGAAAAAAAGAATCAGAGTGTGTTTGGAATGGGCTTTGGCCATTGGTCCATGTGTTTGGTTACAAGGGATTGAATCCATAATATAAAAGCTAGAACAATTATTGTATGGTCACAAAATTATTAAAAGATATAAATTTTTGTGCGTGTGCACCCAAATATTGTGTTTAAATTCTTGTATCCACACAAAAATTGCTCTAAAAGCTAAAGAAGTTTGTGTGCTACTAGAGCAATCGTGCAAAAAGAAAAATAGTGTGCGGAAGTCTGCAGCCAGAAATGGAGGAGAGTGAGAGAAGAATAATTGGTACCGGTATTGAATGTCTGTTCAACAAACGTCATGTTTTGGCTGAAATTTTAGTATGTTATTTTTTCCACCATGTTTGATTTTCTGAAAATTTTTATTAGTAGTTTTGTCTTCTATGTGATTTAATTTGTGATATGGATCTCAATGGATGCACAATAAAAGGATCTTGTGCTTAGTGTAAATTTTTTGAAATCTAGCAAGAAAGTGAGGGAAAAATCTAAGAAAATTCTACAATTAAGAAGAGAAAGAAATATACAAATGGAATTAGATGAGAAGTGGTAAGAATGATCGCGACATTCAAGATGAATGATAAGATCTAGTGATGAACCGCCACAAGAATAATGATGCTATTGATAAGGATCTTGAAATGGTTCAAGTAAGAATCTTAAAAAGCAATATTAATTCTCTCTTTTCAATCAATGATTGAAATTCTACTTTCATTCCAAACTTTCTAAAATGAACTATAACAAACATATTTATACCTAAAAATAACTACTAGTAAGGTTGGGTTAGGCCTAACAAAGAAAGGTCATGGAAACACACTAGTAAACATAAAGCAAAGTACAACTCCACAATACAAACAATGTAAACTTAAACTAAACAGATAATATAAACAAGCAAACTAATGTTAAAATCTAATTATTTTATAAGTATCCTAAAGTCACTTGACTTGTAATTTTCCTTGCTCTTCTTTCTTATTTTCCATATTTGGTCCTCATCATTCCCTCCTTGGAAGAAATTTGACCTTGAATTTAACACAATCATAGCATACATGAAGAAAGGCACAAGTCACTGACATGAAAATCTAAATCAATCCGTCAATCGATATCAAATGGAAATTGAGAAAAATCATCAAATGTTGCAAGTATGTGTGATTCAATTTTGTCTTATTTACAAGTAATATTTCAATACACACATATAGCCAATATAAGAAATTTTAAATTGTAAATGTTAGACTAAATGCACCATGTTTAAATTGTACTTAGTGAATAAAGATAAAGTTTCATCTATGTTCAAAGATTCTAACAAAAGTGGATTTTCTTCACTTTTTCCATCATGATAGTCAATCGAAAAATAATTTTATACAAAACAATCTCTTATTGACAGCAATGGACTCACATGAAATTTTGGAAGAACTTGTAAGAACATGTAAAGTAAGAAAAGATGAAGTAGCGAATCTAGTACTCAATTGTGAAACTAATCCTTGAGAGGGAATGCCAAAATCATTTGTGCTAACATTTTGATTTAAAAGGGACGGGATTTCTAAACTAACAAACAAGTTCCATTTTTGAAATGTATATTAGGTTTACTGTGAACTAAGTAAGCATCGACACATACATCACTTATGTTAATGAAGACATCAAAGTTATGGTTCATAAGCAAAGAGCAATCAATATTAGGGAAGGAAAATATTTCAACATGCATATTTTCAAAATTAACAATCAAAGAGATAGAGAGTTCAAAATTTGGAAACACCAAACAAGTTCCCAAACTATGAGATGTTTCATGTGATGATACATTCTCAAGAACATAGTTGTCTTTGCAAGTCTCCTTTTGTGCAACCTCACAACATAGGAAGTCGTGAATTGTCTCATTCGGCCGCACACCTTTAAAACCTTCAAAAATTGATCAGCATAACTAGATAAAAAATTAGCATTAGTGGTCAACCAATCATACTCAATTGAAAAACTATGCATGGATGACCTTACCAACATTACTCCATTTTCCTTAGTCTCACTTTTATTCTCAACTTTTTCCTCAAATGTACTATCAAGTGTGCAGTGAACATTTGCTTGTATTTTCTCTTTGTCTCTCACTGCTCTCTTCTTTCTTTTTCTCTCACAGCTAACTTTTCTATCTTTCTTGCCTCTTTTATCAATCCCTCATCACATTGACATTTCACATATTTCGGATCCATCACAAAATCTCCTATATATTCCTCATATGTTGTACTTTGTCTTTCCTTTTTTCTCTCCTCCTTTTTATATGTTATGTTCTTTTTCTTTTGCATATCTCTCATCCTCCCTCTCAAATCTTCTAAGACTCTTTTGTTATACATTTCATGTCTACACTCCTTTTTGGATTTATACTTACATTCCTCGTCATGACGAGATCTTCCACGTGACCTTTCATTCATGAACTCATACCGTAAGACATCCATTTTAGTATTCATCAATTTAGTGAACCTTGTCATGATAAAAGCCGTTCTTGATGATGAAGGTGTAGAATCACCAATGTCCATGATCTCAAAAAACAACAAAAAAGAAATTAAGTAAAACAAAGAAACATTGGTAAAAAGGACCTCACCGCTCTTCTAAGTATTTACACTCAGTAATGTGTCACTCGTATAGATCACTCAACAATGTTTTTTCTATAACGTGTTCTCTTGCCTTTTTCCACTCCCTAATTACTTACTCATATGTTTCTTACAAGAATCAAATAATGTCCAATCAAGATTATGGGAAACAGTTAGGGATTTTTAAGACAAAAGTCTAAAAATAAGACACTTAAAAATTATCACTCAAGAGGCCAAAAGTAAGCTCAAGAAACTCTAAGACAAATACCAATGGAATTTTTTAAGACAAGCAAGAAAAAAGTAAACCAAGAAAAACACACTCAAATAGGAATGTCAAACAAGACAATTTGAATATAATGCTAAAGAAAAAGACACAAAAAACCAAAATTTAGAAGAGAAAATGAGCAACTTGGTATGGTATAATCAATAGATCTCTCAAGTAAAAATGTGCTAAAATAGTGTAGATTAGAATGGTGAAAGAAAATTAAAAATCTGGATTTTTTTTAGCTGCCTTTTCCTATTTGCACCACAATTTGTGCAAAATTTGCTATTTACTCTTCTATTTTTTCTTTATTTTTTTCGATTTTATTTCAATTTGTTTTTCAATATTTGGATTCCTCTCTTTTTTGTAAGCTACTTTGGCTTTTGAATTTCTAGATTTGAGTAACTAATGAAGAAATAACACAAAAACAATTTTACTACACAAAATTTGGATCAACCACTACAAAATGATGATGAACTTGACGAGGTTCTGGAAAATTTCCAGCAAATATAACAACTCGAAATCCACTCTAATTGAATCAAAAACTCACAGAAATTGAAGAATGACGCACGAAATTTCATTTTAAACATCATCATAGCATCAATTAACACCAAGAATCAACAATCAAATCAAACCATATGAGAGATCAAGAAGCAGTAACGCGGCTACGGTGTAGAGTTCACACAATCACCAAACAAAATTCTGATCCCTAGAATATAAACAGTCCAATAGGAATCAAGCTAATTGAATTCATTTCAAGTATGGTTTCTACAGAAATTGACGTGAACAATTCCAAACAAAGACATGGATGAACACTTGAAGAAGATTTTGGTGCTATATTTCAGAATTCGAGAAATTCAAAATTAAACCAAAATTTCAGCAGCGTGTTATGTTTAACAATGCCAATGGTATAGATCAAGCAATAATCAATGAAGTTCTAACATGAATTTGATAAAAAAAAACACATAAAATTTCAAGAAAGAAAATGCTAGAAATCACTTGATTTGTAATTTTTCTTGGTTTTCTTACTTATTTACAATATTTGGTCCTCAGGTTTGTGATATCACTTTTCTAGAGGTGCTCCGCAAGGGCATGATTGTGTTTTACTTTTTAATTTTTGAAAATTATTTTATAAAATTATTTTTAAAAAGAAAATTAAAAAAGAAAATATGTTTGGCAACTCTAATTTTTAAAACAGTTTTTGATTAGAGATTTAAAAAATTTGAAAAATGAAAAGTAAAACACAATTTATTTGCTTTTTTAGTTTTAAAAAGTATAATATTAAAAATAGTTTTACAAAACAGTTTTTAAAAACAAGTAATCCAAACAAGTTTTTTAGTTTTTAAATTTTAAAATACTAAAATAGAGTTTTTGGGATGTGAATCAAACAAGTCTAAGTGTTTGGTTTTCACTCTTGGGTGATGGATTCGTGATTTTTACTCTTACTTTGAGATGTTTAATTTACTCTTGTTTTAAGATGTTCAACTTTAATATGATTTTCTACGTTAAAATTTGAGGTGTTCGATTTATAGCTTTTATCTTCTTTTATTATTATTATTGGTATTAACTTTGTGTTAGTAACTTTTAATGATCAGATTACATAAAAAAAATTAATTTAACAAACTTCTGTTGTACACTGTACTATTTATACAATTTATTGTTGTTACAAATAAGGAGTTCCAAATAACAAGACAATATTTGATCAAGTACAACTCAACTCTTGGCAATACTTCATGAATTTTGCTTCCATCTTTGGTTTCTCTTGGCTAAGCTTGTAATAAATTGTGGGGGAAAATTGAAGGACCAAATTTGCAAATTTATTAAAATAAGGATCAAAATTGAATTTCAAACAAAAAAATTATTATAATTGAAAGAAATATATAATATTATTATCAAATTATTTTTCTTAAACATTTGTGTATTTTTTGTAACTATAAATACAAAATTTGTATGTTACGAATTAAAAGTTAAGCACATAATATTAATTAGAGGATAAATACTAAAAAATAATTTATTTTTCATAAAAAATTGGGATGAATTGATTTTAAAACAATTATTTTTTGTGAATGTGACACTTGTTAAGGAATAGAAAGAATATTGATTTTGGAAATGTGTTACTTAAGAATTAGATGACGTTCAAGTATCCCACTTTTGGTTTAGTTTGAGGGTTTAGGAATTTTAATTTCTAATGTTACTTTAGTCTATGTTTAAGAATTTTGTTGGTTAAACATGTTTGACGGGAAAGGTAGTAAATTTTAAATGTTATTTGATTAGTGTTCAGTTAGGTAATTTGAAAAACGAGGAATATATCCTTTTTCGATAAGAAGAATTTTATGGTAATCAAAATTTAGTATGTGTCAAAGTATAATGGTTGATTTTAGTTTAAATATAAAGAAAAAAGTTTTGGATATTGATTTAATAAGTGGTGATCACATCCACTTTTTATGTTTGTTTTCTTGAGGTGGTTGGTTAGGTATAGTTTTGGTTGTTTAGAGTGTTTACATATAGTTTTGGTTGTATTTTGTTTGTTCAAGGTAAGTCTTCTTGTATTCGCAATTGTTTTATATAGTATATTGTTCGGTTATTTAAAAAGAGTAAACAATTAATTTGATTCTTAGACTATCATTATTTTTTTAAACTGGTCATTAAACTATTCACTCTGGCTTAAAACAAGTGTTGTTTAAAGTTTTTGTCTCATATTAAAAAATATAATAATTAGAATAAATAGATAATTTATTTTATTGAACTATTCATCTTAATTTTCTAATAATACTCTGTAGGTTGTACAATAGTAATTATTGAAGGGTAGTACTAGGAAAAATAAATAAAGTTTCATTAAAATTTGAGAATGACATTTATTTTAAGAAAAATTCGTTTTGTTAAAGTGACATTCATTATGAGACGGAAAATACTTTACAATCTTAAGAGATTTCTAAACTATTACTCATTCAAATTATTTAGTCCCTCAGTCAATTTTTATATTTTGATGTTTGTCAATTTTACTATTTTTAATTATTTACTTAATTAATTATAAAAAAAGACGTCAATGCAACCTCTAAAATATCTATAAAAAACAACAATTTAGCCCCTCAACTAAATAAATAAAATGATCAACATATGTAATCCAGTAAATATTTAAAACAATACACTAACAACTATTATTTCATATTCACGCTGATTAAAACTATTGTTAGTGGATAAACAAAATATAAACAAACAAACCGATTAAATCTTGCTTAAACCAGTAAACCAATATGGAAAAACAAAAACCAATAAATCAGCAATTGTTACGTAAACTAGAAGAGTTCGTTGAAATAATAAATCAAATTAATTACGTGTATCCTAAAAACTTTAAATAATGTTTCAAATAGAAATGTGGAATGTAAAGATAAATGTTAACCTCAACAAAAAATATCCGAAAGAATAGTTGATGTATTGGTCTATTGATTTCATGCGTTTATTGATTTACTCGTTTATTTGATGAATTAAATTGTTTTTTATGATGCATTATAAATTCTATTCATTTACTTTGTTTGTCTAAGGAAATATTTTAAATGCACGCTACATCACGTGACAGGATTCTAATATTTTGGTTACCGCATTATATACATCACAACGCCTATAATTACATTAGCTTCAACCGTGACTGCAATTATAATTTAAAATTATGACTTAGCGACTAAAGAATAAACAAATCATCAATACACACATTCAAACTAAAAAATTGATAGAAGGATTAAACAGTTGGATTGAAAAATAATTTATGAGTATTTTAGATTTTTTTTCATAATCTCAAGAACAATTTAAAAAAAAAGTGATAGTTTAGGAACCAAATTAATTCTTTATTATTTAAAAAATAAATGATCAGATGATGGCCTTGATGAGTTTATCTTTTCCAAGGCAAACGATCAAATATATATTATTATATTTATTTGTGCAAAGCAAAGTCTATGTGCACCGCTAGGTTATTTTTGAGAGGAGGTACATATAACAAGCTAATTAGCAATTTTTTGTTAATTACTATTCCCTTTATTTCCCAAGTGTTTTATTTGAGATGTGTATGGTTTTTTTAAAAAATAATTAGTTATATTAATTTTAATAATAAAAATATTATTAATTAAAATATTTTTATTTTATTGATAATAAAATATAAAGATCTTCAAGACCCAAAGTACTTTAGAGGAAAAAATATATATTCTTAAATTTAAACACTTTAAAAATAACTACTAAATATATTTTCTTTTGTATATATTATTAATTAATCTTAAAATATAAAAAGTCATACTAGATTCATTCGAATATAAAATTATTTTGAGAATATTTATGTATAAAATATATACATCAAATTCACCTATCTTTCTTTAATATATAGTACAACTCGCTCTCTCCATAAATGTATCACATGGTCAATAACTACACAAACTTTTTCAATTCCAAAGCCCACATACTCTTGTTGATTTTCTTTTTACTCAAATATAAATGGAAATTGGACTTCCTCCCACTTGGATTAAATGTCACAGTTTTATTGTATTAATTTTTTAAAAAATAATTAATTGACTTGATTTTAATGGTGAAATTAGTATTATTTATAAAAACACGTATTCTTTTTAGTTGTAATTAGTGGAGTGGTTAAATATTGTGAAAATTTAACAAATAATGATATATTAGTGGAGGAAAAACTGAATTAGTATTCTAAAGTGACAATTATTTTGAGATATAGAAAAAACGCAAATGTGATATTTAATCTAAGGTTGGGGGAGTATGTAATGGTAACTAACCCAAAGTCTCTTCTAGGTAATAGGTTTGAATTTAGTTATGGAATTACAACAGTGTTAAATCTCTTGAGGGAGAATTTTGCCGTTCAGTGTGGTCCTACTCGACTTAAATGATTAATCTTTACAGTTGCGCTAGAGATACTTGCTTAAAAAAAAGTGTGTCGCAGTAACTGGACCTAACAACTTACACTATTTAATGTTACTAAATGTAAACCAAACTAACATTGATTCTTTGACACCACATTTATTCAACATCTCATTTTATCTTTATTTTTTTCTATCATATCACCAATATATTATAATTAACACATTATTCTCTCTAATTTTTTTTTTCTGAAGGTATCAAATGAATGTATGAGTACACATCAATAATTTTTTTTTAAAAAAGAGAAAAAAATTTAAAACAAAAACCGTTAACTTTTAATTCAAGGGAAGTAAAATGCGAGTGTCAACTACAATAAATACATTCTTAAAAAACACTACAATGCATACAATCAATGATAGTTTAAGAAAAGCATTTATTTGTTTTAAATGATTTAATTAAGAAAATTAAATGAACTGAAGTAACATCCTTTATTTGTAGGTAGGAGTGGTTAATTTTGTTTATAATTAAATATAAATGAAGTGATTATAATATTTACACGTGTGAGGTGACTAAGATGTGTTGAGCAATCTCTTTTGCCACAAAGTAGTTCACACATGAGAGTGCTTCAATGAAGGATGGTGGTGGGAAAAAGCTGGATCTTGTGTAACGGAGAAAATATACATCTTGCATAATTTTTTGGTTCAAATACACTTTTTATTTTAATCTTTTTATTTAAAAAAAAAACGAGTTTTTAATTCCCTTATTTTAAAAATTTTGAGAATTTTTTAGTTTATTTAATCTTTTGCGTGGTTCTAAAGTGGTAGCAAGAAATTGGATAAAAAGTATAATTATTATATTATTAAAAATGTTTGATTTTTATTCTAACTACCACTAAATTTATATCTATAAATAGTTGTGATAGAGTGACAATGTAAAAAATTTATATTATTAGTACATAACAATTAAACTCATTAAAGATATGATCACTTTAGACATCAAAAAAATGAATATTTTATTTTATAAAAAAATTTATATTCTATTATTTTTAAAATTAAATTTTTTATTTAAAATTAACATTTTTTCTATAAATATTAAATTGATTGATTTTAAATCAATTGAAAAATAAATATTATAAAAATTATTACATTAGTTTAAGAAACTACTTTACATTCTAAAACATTAAAAAAAAATTATACAAAAATTTAATAATTTTACTAAAATACTTTCATGGAATTTAAAAAACATCATCTTAAAATTTGTCTTAACCTTAAAATATGTTGAGTCGATCTAGTTCTTTATTACAAGCTTCTATAAATAGGGAAGCTACTAGACATGGAATGGCATATCCAACATCATGATTTTGTTTTCAAAACCATTCACTTTCTTAGCTCAAATCAAGTTTTCTACCCTTTCCATCATTGGAGACTTCCTAAATAACCAAATATTATTCAAGTCTTGTAACATTTTTTCACTCTTACTATGGTGTGGCTTAATAGCATTTATAGCAATCTTTTACCTAAAGAAAAACCAAAAAAAGGTATATCTAGTAGATTTTGCATGTTATAAACCTTTTCCTAAATGCATTTGTAGTAAGGAAATGTTTTTAGATGCATCAAAATGTACTGGACAATTTAAAGATGAGAGTTTAGATTTTCAAAGAAAAATTATGGATAAGTCTGGATTTGGTGAGAAGACTTATGTGCCAAAGTCCTTATTGAAAATTCCACCAAGTATTTGCACAATTGAAGCAAGGAAAGAAACAGAATCAGTGATTTTTGGTGCTATTGATGAACTTTTGTTGAAGACAAAAATGAAGGTTGAGGATATTGAAATTCTTATAACAAATTGTTGTATATTCAATCCTACACCTTCTCTTAGTGCCATGGTTGTTAACCATTACAAAATTAATCATCAAATTTTGTGCTATAATTTAAGTGGTATGGGTTGTAGTGCAGGACTCATAGCAATTGATCTTGCCAAACAACTCCTACAGGTTAGATCATCTTTATTATTTTTAATTTCAATTTTTTCATTTTACTTTTGTTTTGCCTAATATTATTATTTCATCCTTATAGCTAGTTGCATTAAATATAAATATGTGGGTTTACTGAATAATATTCATAATTTAACATTGGAAAAATGCCCTGTATTTTTTTTTTTTTTTTT
>JBBPBP010009780.1:28725872-28743103 GCA_037974735.1 Cicer chorassanicum
ATATGATATATATTATATTATGTCATGATGAGATATGTTTAAATTTATGAGTCAATAAAAAAACTTAACATGTTTGTTATCATGTGCACATAAAGTACAAAATAAAATAATATTTATCATTTTACTATCATATTGTATTCTTATCCAATTTTGTATCATATCATATAATATTTCTATCATATTTTGCCTATCATAGAAGTTCTTAAGAATTTTCTTTTACTAAAGGAATCCTTAAGAATTTTAGTTTTTTTTTAGAGTATGAAAGTAATTTTATAAATATATGCTAAGAAATTAAATATATAAATATTATTTTTTTAGAAACAATGTATAAAACAATAAAAGAAAAAGGCTATGATTAAAAATTTGTACAACCCAACAATTTAATCTTGGTTCTGCCCTGTTCATAGGTACATTCAAACTCATATGCCTTAGTTGTGAGCACAGAAAACATCATAAGTGGATGGTACTTAGGAAACAACAAATCAATGCTTCTTTCCAATTGTCTGTTTCGTGTAGGTGGTGCAGCAATCTTACTCTCAAACCTTTCTTCAGATTCTCATCGTTCAAAATACCACCTTAAACACACTGTTCGTACACACAAAGGTTCACAAGATATTTGTTACAATTCCATTCTTCGAAGAGAAGATGAAACAAACACAATCACTGGTATATCACTTTCAAAAGATTTATTAAATTCAGCTGGTTTTGCACTTAAAGCCAATATTTTAACACTTGGAAAATCTGTTTTACCTTTATTAGAGCAACTCAAGTATGTGTCAACTTTTTTAGCTAAAAAGTACTTTAATACAAGAATAAAGGTTTATACTCCTGATTTTAAGTTAGCTTTTGAGCACTTTTGTATTCATACTGGTGGAAAAGCTGTGCAAGATGAGATACAAAAAGTGCTTGGATTAAGTGATTATCAATTAGAGCCTTCAAGGATGACACTTTATAGATATGGTAATACATCAAGTAGTTCTGTTTGGTATGTTTTAGCATATTGTGAAGCTAAAGGGAGAATAAGAAAAGGTGATAGGATATGGCAAATTGCATTTGGGTCTGGATTTAAGTGTAGTACTATTGTATGGTGTGCATTAAGGAATGTTGATCCAAACAATGAGATTAATCCATGGAGTGATGAGATTCATGAGTTTCCAGTTGATGTTTCAAGTTGAAGTGTTGTTGGTGTAATTAAGGTTGTTTCCTTGTGATTAATTACTAAATAATGGGATGTAGCTTTTCTTAATAAGAAAAAAATGTTTGTAACTAGTATGTCCAATTAGGGATTCGACTTTACTGGATTAAGGGATTTTCCGCATATATACAATTGTGATATAAGTGGTTGTTGGATCAATATGGAAAGAATTAAATTTAAGTTATGTATTTTGAATTATAAAAAAAATCATAAAATTTCATTTTTTTTTTTAGATCATCTAATATCTTGACTACATGAATGCAGAGAATTTGTTACATGTACATTTTGAGATTTAAAAATTTAAGTTGCAAACAAAATATAACAAAAATTATCAAATAAAAAAATAAAAATTTAAAGAAGCAAAGATATATTTTAACCCAAAAATAAAAATATATATTTTTCGAAAACAGATTAAATGAATGTGGATGTCTTGAATCTTTAAAATACAACTTAGAGCTGGAGTAAAATTAAGTTCGTCCGCCAGCGTGGAATAATGTAACTGTGAGTTTTTTGGGAGTTCACCGTTGGAATAACATAACCGTTACTTTTTTTATTAATTTATTAATAATAATAAATTTATATCCATTACCTATTTATGACCGTTACCCTATTATTATTTATTTTTATCATTTTTAATTATTTATGTCATGTATTTTAAAATTTAATTTTTATCATTGTTATAAAAAAATTTAAGTTCAATTTTATTTTAAATTTAAATTAAAATAATATATAATAATATTAATTGAAATATTTAAATTAATATTTTAAGTTGTAAAAAAATTAAATATAATTAAAATATTAATGTATAAATTAAAATTGTGGGACTTAATAAGGTTTTGTTTGTGGTACAGTAGACCCTATTTAATGATCCCATATTGAGTTCACCGTTGGAGTAAAAAATGAATGAATTGTTTGAAAATGACATGGTACTGTGGACTTCATTTAATGAACTCATATTGAGTTCACCGCTGTAGATGCTCTTACCGAGAGCATCTCATTTTCATGCTAGTACTATTTCTTTTGATTACATTGCACCTTGTATTGTGGGCCTTGTTTTGATTAAAATGCAATGAGTTTTTCTCCTGTAAAAAAAATTGCCAACCATTAAAAAGGTAATTAAGCTTACCACTAAAGAGACCAAAAGACCTATCACTAAATATTGATCAATAAGCCTACAATTAAATAGACTATCACTAAATAAGTCAATTCTATTATGATATTAGTAATGTGTTATTAGGGTAATATATACATATAAGCTTTTAGTAAATAAAATGTTAACATATGCCTTTCAAAACAAAAGATTTACGTGAGCTTAATTTTATTTTTCTTTTGTAATTATAATATTTTTTTACTTTTAGTGAATATAAAAATTTATTTGGTTTAGTATGATAAGGTGGACTTTTTAATGACTTGGCATGATACCATAGAAATTATTTTAATTGATTAATTATTTTAATTAAATAAAATAAAACTATATTTACTTAATTAAAAAAACTAAAACTAGAATCCCTAATTTTAGTCATGGTCCATTTTTTCTTTATTTTGAGGTTTGTACAAATTATTCAACTACTTTCGTCGTCATACCATTGTAATTAACTAAATTTTCATTTTCAACTCCATTCGAGCTTGGAAAAAGACTTTAAAGCTCCGTTAAAAAGAGTTGCAAGAAAAATGTGAGATGATTACAACGTAGGTACTCAAAAACCGACAGAAAGCACAATTGTTCGAGGAGAAAATCTCGAAATAGCTCATATCCCAACGCTGATAAAAGAACGGAGGTGAAATAGATAATCATGTAGGAGATAAAGCAAGGATTCTTTATTTTATTTCTTAATTAAAATTTAAAAAAATCATCATATCACATCATTAAAAAGTCGAGAGATAAACAAATGATGCAAAATCATAAATGAAATAAATGTGAGGAATCAAAATAACTCATTTTAAACCAAAAGAACTAAAATGGCACAATTAAATAATTAGAGGAAACAAAAAATACAATTAAATTTATATTTTATTATTGACATATCAACCGGGGCAGAATTTTTTAAGATAGTATTGAGAACGCACATAACATACAAGATGAAAATCGTCAAAATAATAGATTTACCTCGTTGTATCTTAGCTTATTAGATTTGTTCTTTAATCTGAATATGGATATGTAAATGAACATTTTGGCCTCAATATATTTGGCCTCAATATAGATATCCAGCCATCATTCCTTTCATAGTCGAATGTCCTAAGATTTGGAATGAGAAAATATAATTTCTTATGAACCACGTTGTTTGGTTTTGGCCACTATAGCACCGATATCTCTAATTGAAGATGTATCCGAATATCCGACATGTGACACCAACTCAACACCGACACCTCGATTACATTCAATTAATTTATTTTCTTAATTATCGATATCAAAGCGTCGTGTTTAGTGTCCATGTAAGTTTTTGTGTTTCATAGGTTTTGATAAAAGCTAGAATAATTGACAAGAATTACGTTCAAATAGACCCAAAAGATTAAAGTATTTCAAGAGTTTGGTTAAAGACATGGTAGTACAAAAGTTATCTCCAAAAGAACCCTTTGTGTTCTAACAATTTGCTCTGGAAGCTAGGAACCCACCCAACCTAGCTTCTCCCTTATAGTACACAGAAGTACTGCAAAATTACTATCATTTTCTACATGATGCCTATGAAATGAAGACAATAGCTCTATAGAGGACTTCAGAGGACAAAATGCCTACTCGCACTTTATGGATCGGTATATGTGACGAACAAAGAGCAACGCTGCACGGAATCCAACAGTTCCAAGCATCAAGAAGAAACCATAGCATATGCAGGCCATGTAACCAAAGAAAAATGAGGTCTGCATGAATCCAGACATATCGGAGCGTGCATAGTAGTAATACAGACAATAGGCATAGATAAATAATCCAGTTGAACCGCCACATAGGAATGATCTGTAAGGAAATGCGAACACAAAGGTTAAGTGTTAAGTGTGCAGGTCATAGATAATCACTTAAATTTGAAGCATCATGGAACTCCATGTGATTCATTTTGAAAGCGCACATCACAAATATCAAAAGGTCCAGATATAGAAAACACAAACCGAACCATGAAAGCAAGAATATTTATCATTCTTGTTCATGAATCAAAGTCATACACTCTAGAAATTATCAATAAAAATTCAGCAAACACGGTTATGAAGTCCCAAAGTTTGAAATAACTTGTCAAAACATAATTATCAATATTTTCGTTAAGTTCATGCATTTTGATCTTCATCATAACTCATTTCCGGTGGAAAACTGTTATACGAAAGAGATCAAAAAACAAGTATCTTCATATTTCATATTTACTACTTCATCCAATATTGATATAATCTACATCAGTTATATCATCAAAGAGATGGCTTATTGAGAAATCAGTTCACTGCAAAATGCTAATACCTAGCCACGAGAAGTATCCGACAATAATGCATATGAAAAGGTGCAGGAAAGAAATTGATTAAAAATAGTGATTACATACCTCCACCACCATTCATGATCCTCAGCAGCAAGCTGGAAGTATGTCAATGCCACAGTAATGAAAGCAGTAACAATCAAGAGAATGATGAAAACAATAAACAGAATACTGTAGATTGTGTAAATTCTGTGACCCCAAACACTGGCAAATATATAATAAAGTTCGATGTATATAGCACTGAAAGGCAAAAATCCTGCCATCGCCATCTGAGGAATTGTTCCGCGATACCATGGCAAAGGCGGAATCTCCCTTGGATATTTAGTTGTGCGAACGGGAGCTTGGAATTCAGCCTTGCTGTTCTTCCCAGCAATGCCTCCTAATACAAGTAGAGGGGACGTAACAAGTGTCCATATGAGAACTATAACGACAATTGTGCCGAATGGGAGGGCAGCAGTAGCATTGTAGACAATTGCAACAGTGTTCAGAAAGCAAAATGTCAGAAATAGAGGTCCACAGAAAAGGCATCCAGTCAATAGAAGATTCCTAACCTGTCACGACAAAAGGAAAACAATGAAACCACTAATGACTAAAAACAAATGCAAGTTAACTGCAGAGAAAATTCACAAGTCAATACCCAGTTTGTTCCTTCCAGTTGACAATAGAATGAAGTTGCAGTGTAGCCAGCAATTCCGGAAGTGAGTGCATATATGACAACAAGAGCAGTAAATAGAGCCCCTCGGTTGTACGGATAAAATACACCAACAAGTGCCAATATGAATATAAACACCGTACTGCACAGCATGCATAAAAACAATTAATTGAGATTAACTAATGATAAAGTATGACAACTTAAGGCCTGTTTACTTTGAGAAAACATTTTTTATTTTCATTTTCTAAAATTGGTGTTAATTTTAGTTGTTAACAAGGTAAGAGACTTTTGAAGTGAACAATTATCTACATTATTTCAGGAAATGCATCTTCATTGATTAGCATTTCATCTTCTCTCCATAACAATGGTTCACTTCAAGAGTCTCTCATCAAAGTAAAATGAGCACATATTTTAGAAAATGAATACACAATATTTTCACAAAGTAAATGGGGCCTTAATTTTCCTAAAACGAGCTTCTATAATTGAAACATTTTGATGGGTGAGAAGAAACTCACAGGGTAAACAGTTGGGTACCAGATCCAAGAGCAGCTGCAAATACAGACTTGAACTTCGGAAACCTAAACACATCACCATGGATGTATTTCCAGCCAGTCTCTTCCTGATCGTCTGCAACCTCCTCGTCATGTGCATACCTGTTTAGAAGTCAAACAAGAACAATATTTATAGCTCAGCAAAAGAATAAATAATAGAGATTACTTAGCTTTATCACATTCAATGATTCAATGAAAAGCGAAAAAACATAGATAGCATAAGCTTCTTACTTGACAAAATCGTTCTTAAGGACCCGCATCAAAATAGTTGCAAGAAAACCAGTCAAGAGGAGGACTGTGACACATGAATTGATAATCGAGAACCAGTGAATTTCCAAATGATGGGGCAGTGAGGACGACTGAGAGTACTTGTCCATTCTCTTCTCAAAGGGAGTGTTAGTCTCCTTCCATTTCACAGTATAGAAAAACTCCACATCGACTTCATTATCCTCCGTAACATCCACAAGGGCATTCGGATCAGTTCGCACATTGATCTCAATAACACGATCCTTGTTATAAAAGATATCAAAGTGAATGTGCTTGTAAAGGTAGTATCTATAATCACTAGGGTCCTTCCCTTCCTTATCAACCTTCCCTATGAAACCCCAAATAGGCAAATCATCATAATACATCTGAAAGTAGTAGTCCTTACGAACGGCAGATCGAAACTTCCCCACATCTTCCTTCGTAAGTGTCTTCTTGCAAACTGATATGGACTCCTTGTCTCGTTGAAACTCAAGCTGATAAGGAGCACTAACCAAACGATCCCCATTCAACACTTCGCCTAACGCTTCCTTCTTCTCTTTCAAATGATCTACAAATCAAACCCTCAAACAATTCAAACCTCCATAAACAAAATCAAAATATCTCAAAATGTAAACAAATTAGAAATTCAGCTCTTCTAAAGTAAGAGATGAAAAAAATTGAATCATCTCAACTATTGATAAGAAAATCAATTGTGATATTTAGGGAAGTAGATTGTCCACAGTCACACAATCATGTTGTTGCATACCTAGACCATCCAATCTTGTTCGAAACGTCCGTGTTTTAACTTCGTGCTATGGACTCGTTTAACAAAGTTGGAATTTGAGTCTATCGATTCTACATGTGACTAAGTAAATGCAGGATTTTCTACCCGAAGGGAATCAGGGTACAATATTTTAAAACATTTGCATCTAATATCACCAGCCTTTGATTTTCTTATCATTGATATCAAAGTTTTGAAAAACAGTCATTGACCACAACTTTGGCTGTCACATCAAGGTTTTATGACACACAACTTTGCCCATAACATCAGTGTCTGATATTTTGGCGGCAAAATCAAACCTTGAGATCTCTACAACTACAATTGCAGCAGCATCAACTGTATTTAACCTCAATTTTCCACAATAAAATGATAGCATCAACTGTATTTAACCGCAATTTTCCGCAATAAAACAATAGCAACATAACCATAACTTAAAATTAAAACCTTAAATAACCACGATTCAAAATTAATAAAACCTTTAATATAAGAGAACTAAAATGGAAACTAACCTGGTATACAGAATGGCAGATCAAAATAACGATATGTCTCACTGAAAATTAAAAACAAAAATCAAACAAATTAATATCAAATCAAATACATTAACAATTAATTAACAAATCCAAAAAAAAACTAATTCAAAAAATGCGACAGAATAATGAAATTAACTAAATCTGCGACTAATCGACAAAATTGTGAAAGTTTCTTTTTCCAAATCAAAGCCGACAAAGACTAAAAAAAACTGTGAAGTTCTTTTGTTTTCCGAATCGAAGCGACGAGAACTAAGAAAACTGTGAAGTTGTTGATGAAACGAAAACAGATCCAATTCGGCACGTGCAATGCGCGTGAATTACGGATCGGAGTGAAGTAACTAACTAACTATATACCTCGGATTATGGAAAGGACCAACTTTGTTAGCGAAGAGAGGAACGAGATCTCCTTGTTTGAAACGGTGATCTGAGGAATCAGATCTAACGGTGGAGAATAGAGATGAAATGAAGAAGAAGAAGGCGATGATGAATAGTGAATGATTATTATTCATCTTCGCCGTTAAGGATTGTTGTTAATTATTACTTCGTTTCCTTCAACTCTAAAAATGAAGGAGTCAAAGAAAAAGATGGGGGTGCATATATGAATGAATGAAATGAAGTGTGTTTGTGTTAATAAAATGGAAGAAAAGAGAGAAAGAGTGAATGAAGGAAGATGAGTGAGTGAAGTGACGTAGACTCACCGCCTCACTCTTATGTTTGATGCTTCACCTCACATACAGACTTTTTCTTTTTTTAATTAATTAATTATACAAAACTAAGATTGATTGTTCATTTATATATACTAATTAAAAACTAGATTTTTTCTTAATGTGTTTCATTTCTTTAATAATTAAATCTTTATAAATAATTAAAAAATATCAGATTTTAAATCTTAAATTAACTTGTAAATGTCAATAAAGTTAGACGTCTTGTCTAAAGTTCGAATCTGAGACTTTGTAGTTGTTCAAATAGAAATTTCATTAGTTAGCTAAAATTGTTGTAATAAAAGTGTTAAATAAGTTAGGTATAAAATTTCACATGAACCATAACAAATAAAGGAAATAAGGACACAAAATTGCAACAATCAGCGGTAATTGAGCCCATGTGAAAATTGTTTTAAAGAGGGGCATTGATAGCTTTGACAACATTGAGGGAGTCTTCTTCCATCATGATACGACGAAAATCCAAATCAAAAGCAAATTAAAGCGTCAATCTGAAACTCATAGTTTTAACCACATCTGAGTCAAGTAGAGTAATAATTATCCAAGTTGCAGCAACTAAAACCATACATTCGTCATCTCTAATAATCGTGTCAATTCCCCAAACAAATGTCATGTGGTAGATGAACAATTTGGCCTTATTGATTATCAATGAAATGCAATGAAAGCCTTTATTAAGACAAGAGATGTAAAAGGTATAGTTATAAATTATTGTTTTTACTATATTGATAAAAAAAATATTATTGTTGTCATAGGAACCTCTTGTCATTTTTTATGGAATTTTCTATGTGCCAGCTTTGGTATAGGGAATGTGCATTGTTATTGACTCTTTGTCATTTCTTCACTTGATTTGTGAGGAAGTGTGCATCATAGGTTTGACAATGAGATCAATGCTTATCAAGAGCATGATTCAACTAAAATAGGACTTTTAAATGTCTCATATATTTAGATAAGGTAATTAATAGATTGATTTTTTTTATCAAACTTGATGTTAGATGTATAAATAATTTGACGTTTCTTTGATGGCTCATCGAGAGATAGATCATTTCCTTTTGATTAGTGTCATGGGAATTGTTTTTATGAGACCTTATAATTTATTCTTTTCTTCTTCTCATTTGTAACAAATAGAAATTAAGTTCATGTGATGCAAAAATACACAAAAAAGACATCTCCATTGTGGCCAATAATTAATTTTCGGTTATTTCTATTTTTTCAAAAAAATTTAAGTAACACTCATCGACTTAACCTTGCAAGATATATTATTGTATTTCAAGTCGCTTGTATATATTAAGTTTTTGTTTATATATATTAAGAAAATATATCTATGAGATTTTAGAATTGTATATTAAGTTTTGTTTATATATATTAAGGTTTTGTTTTGTTATTTATAATTAACATAATAGAGCGGAACAAAGTCGAATGGAGTGGAGTGAAGCATAATGAAATGGAATAAAATATTTATTCTAATGTTTGGATATTTTTAGGATAGAATGAATAATAAGTGATTTCATCACATTCCTTCTAAATTGGAGGGGAACAAAAATGAAATTAAGTGGTAAAATGGAATGAAATACATTATATCATGTTCCGCTTCATTACAACCTCTTTTTAGTAATCCAAACAATAGAACATTAATTTATTCTATTCCATTGCATATCATCAATCCAAACATAGCATGGGAAAATATCATCTATATGAGAGTTTAGAATTGTAATTAAACTGCTACAATTTGTTCAAGTTTCAACTAGATGGTGCCCATTTGATGTTCCATTGATTGTGATTCGAATTCGACATTAAGACTATGTTAGGGAGTTAAGAGAGGAAAAGGGGGAATAAAGAAATTGAAAGATAGAAAAATCTCAAACTCTTTTTATAAGTATTTCTTTTAAGGGAATAAGATGAAAATACTTATGAGTGTTTTTTAAGAGTATTATCAAGAGAAGCGAAGTAATGATTTTGAAGTAATGATTTATTGAATTAGTTTAATAGTAGTTTTCTTTTAAAGTGGTGTATGTTTAGTTTTACTTTTAAATAAGGTAAAATTAATTCTTGAGGTGTAAAATTGATAACAAAAGCAATTCATTCAAAATCAATTTTATGATTGCATAATCAAACATATATGTAGTGTGGGACAAATTATGCATGTTTTCAAACCACCAAAATGGTAGATTTTAACATTTTCATTACTCCATCAAATAAAAAATACATGGTTCAAATGTAAGTGGTTAGTCTGATATTTATTATAAATAGAATAAATATTATATATATATATATATATATATATATATATATATATATATATAAAGTAACTCATATACTCATTATTTTAAGATTTTTGGTGGATATGTAGTGTCAAGTCTTTTGTGATTCTAAAACATTGTACTCGTTGTTGCTCTCGTATTTCTAAACTCCTCAACAAATGATATCAAAACACTCATTCGGCATGGTGGGAGAGCAAAGTGGATTATGGTATTGAATCTTTATATTGAAATTTATTTTTAGTGAAGTCAAACGGCATGTTTCATTAATTGTAATAGAAGTACTAGTAAAAAAATAACAATTAAGAAAAAATATTGATGAATTCAAGCGTGAATGACATGTCTCACGTTAATAATAAATAAACTAAATGTTTATATATAAAAAAAAATGACTCATTAATCAATATCTTAAAATTTTATGGGAAATGTGACATGAAAATATCTTGTATTCCTGTAACATTGACCCACGGTCCCAACAATTAGGCTCTTCTCCAAAGTACTTAGTGTCTATGTACATGTATGAGCATGCAATTGGGTAGGTAAGTTATTATTTTGTGAAGTCAACTTGTAGCGACATTCTTAAACGTGCTTTCGATCCATATCTGATTTAAAATCCACGTCTTAATGTTTTGGTCAAAATTATATCTAAATTATGGGTATTTTGTCACGTTTATAGGTTTTTTTTTAATGTATTTTATGATTTTATACTATTAAGTATATATTTGATTTTAGAGTTAAATATATTTTTATAATTTTAACATTTTGATTTTAGTTTATTTAAAATAAAATTTGTATCGTAAAATTATCAAACAAACAATTTTAGTCTTTGTTAAATGAAAAATGTTTAATTGTTTTTTAACTTTAAAAAAATTTGAATTATTGTTTGCAAGCATATTTAGAATATTATGAAAAGTTCTTCCACAAAAATTTAGAATTTTTTAAGATTAAATTTTGAACTCATTTTTGTAGAGAAACTTTTTATATTGTTGTAAATATGTTTGGAAAAAAAAATCATTCAAAGTATAAGTGTAAGAACTAAAAATTGTACTTTTTTTGTTACAACGACTAAACATATATTTAAGCATTGATTTTACGATGAGATTTATAAAATTACAATGAGTCACTGTGATTTTGCAAAAGCTACTCTATGTAGTTTTTACAAAATTATGGTGGTTCAACTTGACTTTGTCAATCCTGTCGTGAAATTAAATATGCACTAATATGAATGTTGTGAATTTGTTCCTAGATTTATCCTTTTCGTTTTTAGTGACTTTGGATTTGTGTTGTACTTGATGTATTCTATTATTAGATATCTAGTTAAATTAGTTTACCTTGTTAGACTCAGTTTTTGGTGGTTAGTCTCTTAACTAACTAAATGTATGATCGTGGTGATTATGAGTATTTAGGTTTTAGGTTTTGATAGTCAATTTCAAAAACAAAACATGTTTGGGGTAAAATGGGGGTTGAATTGATTTTTTATTTAATTTTGAAACAGTTTTTTCTTGAAACTCAAAAATAAAAATAAATTTTATAATTCTTGTTTTTGTTTTAAAATTAACATAACCAATCAGTGAACATCAGCACCACTCTAACAACCATCGACCATTATCGCCACCATCGACCATCGCATTCAACCACTGTCACCACCTTCGACCACCACCATCATCTTCAATCACTGCCACTATTACCACAATTGACCACTCATCTCTGACCACCAACTACCTATATCCAACAATCGTCGGCCAACAACCACACACTGCGGTTACCACCGAACACTTACGTCCGACAACTGTCAACTACTACCTATGAACACCATCTATGATCACCACCAACGTCTATCATCCACAATCAACTCAGAATTGAAATTCAAAATTGAAACTAAAAAACTCGAACTGAAATTGATTTTAATTTTTTATATTTCAGAACATAAAATCAAGAATAACCCCGAACGAGACCTAATATTCTAGTTAACCTTAGTCAAATCTAGTTAGTTAACATTGTTAAATTTAGTCTTAATTAGTCTTGTAACTATCTAATATTTAGATTTATATAATTCTATACTTATATTTCATTTCCAATCAATGAATAATAATGAGGTAGTTAAGGCAATTGTCATATTTTCATAATAAATATTATCTTATCATAGAATATTTATTAATTCATCGTTTTAAAACTTTTAAAAGATGGTTCGATAACCACAATAGACTAGAAGAAGAAGCGTTTTCATCAAGCTTGTATGCCTTGGCCCTATGTTTAGGCAACTGCATTTGGAAGAAATGAGATTTATCGACTGCAAAGAAGTACCCCAGTCTTGCATTAAACAAGGGTCCTAACAAAAAGATTCTTTGTCAACTATCAATGCTTCAAAGAAAAAGAGCCAAATGATATTTTTGTTCTCACAAAAATACACGATACAAATTAGTTTATGATGAAAAAAATGACATTTTTTAGTACATGACAAAATCAAATCAAGACACGGTGGTCTTTTTGTCAATTTTTTTTTCTTAAACAATTTTTCTATTTGTTTTGTGAACTATGATTGGATTATTTGAAAGTCTACAAATTATATAATGGTTCACAAAAAGGAAACAAAATCATCACAGTAAAGAAAGAAATCGTAATTTGGAAAACAAAACATTAAAAGAATAAACCAAAAAATAGTAGTAGAAATACTCATGTAGAAATCGTCGTTGTGCCAGATGTCATTTATTCCTTGTCATAGTCAGAAATTGTCGTAATTGTCCTTTTATGTTTTTGTTAAAGGTCTACTAGGAAGTTCACGGACGTAATTAATTGTTAAGTTTTGGTTGAAACTGAGAAAATTGAAATAGTCTCACATTGCTTCGAATTGTGAATGAAGAGAGAGTTCAAGGCTATATATATGACTTTAGTTTTCCATTATAATTCGCATCAGTCAGAAACATTTTAAATTTGTATCTGAATATTTTCTTTTCTCTTATACTCTTGTGTTAGAGTGTTGTTAGATGTAGTTTAAATATTTATTTTAGAAAGTGTGGGTTTACTGGGGTCATGGGGAGTTTGAGAGAAATTTATGTGTTGTAACAATTTTCACATAATATTGTTCTCTGATTGTCATTTGACAAATTCGTGGTTTTTCTCCAGTTTTGGAGTTTCACGTTATTTTCTTATGTTTTGATTGTTATTTTAATTTATCTATTTGTTTATTTTTTTCAACAACAATGACTTAACAATACACATCATCGATTTTCATTTGGTTCAATGAAAAATTGTGGTTCAAAGACTAACTTATCCCTTAAATTTTTAGTGAGAGACCAAAATGTCGCTTTCCTGAAATAAAAATGTTTTAAGATGGGGAGAGCCAAGTAGAACTTGTTCATGAAAGCATTCAATATGCCTAGGACCCAATTGTTTTGAATTTCAAGGATGGAAACTCTTGGGAATGGGATCATACCATACTTTCACATTCTTCTTTGAAAGCATATCAACATGCTAGAAAGATGATAGAAAACAATGAGCTTCCATTCAAGATTCTAGAACAATTAGTGAGTGTCATTGGATAGCAAAATCAACAACTAAAAGTTATAGTTATAAATACTCACAATAATATCTTAATATTATATTTCGATTTATGGTTGAAATTCCTTTTTTCTATTCTCATTTTAATTGATAATTTTGATTATTTCGTTAATTTGTGAGTATCTGCGTGAGCATCTTCAGAGACAATGATGAAGTTAATAAACTCCCAAATAAACAATGGAGATAAAGATGAGGAGCATCAAAGGTGGCGGTGGAGAGTGGAATTAGGGGCTGATTCATTATGAAGTCAATGGGGGCTCTTGTCCACATAAGACAATAAAAAATTAATTTAATATTTTTATTAAGCCTTCATGTAACCTTCTAGTTTAAAAAATATGTATTCAATGATATATTTACTTTTAAACTTAGTTTTAATTTTATGTGTGGCAACTACAATTATTGAAAGATGTGTTTGTACTGTAAATTTTGTGAAGATTTGAATGTACAATCGTAGATGATCGGTCGAATGATTTGTTAGTTATATATATATATATAGGGAATGACACATTTGATAGTGTTGACAATGAAAAAATTGTTGAATATTTTTAGAATACGAAATATCAGAGATAACAATTGTAATTTATAAAAACTCTTATGTTTTTTGAATTTGTTTAATTATTATTATGTATTTTATAAGAGTTAGTAATATTTTTATTTGGTCTAAGTATATACTATTTTATTGTCCCAATTGAAAGAAATTTTTGGATCCACCGGTGAGCGGGACAATACTTTCTTACTCATCCCGTCAACATCCTTAACTACATTACCATTTTAAATTTATCAAAACACGACTTATATTCTATCAATCATAAAAAATTTATTCCTTACTAAAATGTGTCTAAATTTTTCAGTTTTTTTTTTAAACGAAATTTAGAGTGAGGGGAAGGTACCCTAATTCAAATAAAGAAGATTTTCACGTTCATTAAATAGATTTATATTTGTTTTTCTTCAATAATATTAGCGAATTCGAATCCACAACATGCATACTCAATACATTTTTGTATGTAATACATGTCTTTTTACAATTAAACTGTTGACACCTAATTTTGTCCGCTTGTTATTTATTTATCTATTTATTTATTTTTTACTTTTTATTAAAAAAAAGAGGGAAATAATAATAATAAATGTATAGAAATATAAAAATAAAAATAAATAATTAGAGCTTTAAACTTTAAACAATCACATTTGTTCCTAGTTTTTTGCCTCTAATTCTTGTTTAGATTCTTTTCTAAAAAATAGAAAAATAAAAAAAATATATATATAAAAATATATAAAAAAAATAATAAATAAAAAAATAAATATACATAATTGTATGAAAAAAACTGAAAAGAAATGGATTGATGGTTATAAAAATCGGTATAGTGAAGATCAATTGAATGGATTGATGGTCATAAAAATCGGTGTAATGATAATCAATTGAAAGAAAAGAAACCACAAAAAAAGAGATTAATAGTAATAAAATGGTGATCAATTGGCAATTATTCCCTTGTCTTTTGTAACCTACACCCGAAAGGCCTATAAATAATCGATAGTAAGAGTGGAAGTGGAGGACATTTTGAGAGCACAAAAAAGAAAGAAGAGAGAATAACAGGTGAGAGAGGAGCAGAGAATCTGGTCTTGGGAAAATCAGTCCAGCAAGAAACTACTTCAGTAGTAAGGTATCTCTTCTCTAAATTTCTTCTTATTAGTCTTTATATTGATCCCTTTAAAAAATGTTCTTTTTTTTCTTTCTCTTTTTTCTATTTATACAAAAAATAAACTCGTGTGTTAAACTTTAATTTTTCTAAGGTTGTCTGTTCTTAAAATTGCTTTCTTTGCAACACAAAATGCTAGAAAAATATAACTAATTGATGCTTATAAACTAATCACCAAGAAAACGAATTTTACCGCATCGTAATGTTGAATATATAGCTCATATCACGTATATATCAAAATAACAAAAAGATCGTAACAACAAATAAATAGTTTTTTCCATTAGGATTAGAATTAATAGTCGCTGCCGCCGGATGAAATTCATCCTCGCTCGCCGCGCCACATCTCACCTCTTTTTTTTTGTTATTATTATTATTATCACTATTATGCTGTTAATTTATTTTGATATGTATATATATAAAGTAAAATTAATAATAAAATCAGTCAACACATAAATATTTTCTACCCAAGAACTACGTGTGTTTTGATTTCCCTATTGCACCTGGGGATACGTAGGAGCAAGGTTTTTTCCTTGTCAAACCAAATTAATAAAAAAAATAAATAATTTATTTATTTTTTTTATTATTCTTTTTTGGGTAAAAATAAATGAATAAATAAATAAATAGTTTGTATACAATTAATTATAGGGTAACCGTTTAATGGACGTTGTAGGGTGCTAATACCTTCCCTACTCGTAATCGACTCCCAAATCCGAATTTTTGGTTCAAAAATCATTATTTTAGGTTTTATCCAATTTTTTCCTTAGAATAAAATAAAATTGGTGGCGACTCCTTTTTCGCGGACAAACCGGACGCGACAGCTGGCGACTCCGCTGGGGACTTTCGAGAGTCAAGCCCGATTTAATTAATTGTATATGATTATTTATTATTTTATTTATATTACCCCAATTGTTTTATTTGTTTTGATATATTGTTAATATAATTATATATGTCTTGTTAATTTATTTTCATTGTGGCTATTTTTTATTTATTTATTTATTTTACTATACACTACCCTAACACGACACACACTTATGAGTGGGCTCTATACCCGGGCTGAGTGCAACCTAAGATAAGTTAGAGATTGTGTAATGATAATCTTCTGGATGTACATCTTGTTTGGTTGTCATGAAAGTCTCACCTAGAGTTGACCTTTTCTAGAATATTTCCATTTTAATAGTTTACCTATTAATTGGTTTAATATTTTAGAATTGAGTTGTGTGCTCTAGGAGCCAATTTAGAACTATAGAGACACCCATAGTAAAGGTTCACATTACAAAAAAAAAAAATAAAAACCATCAAATAAAAAAGAACCATGTAGGACACATGTATATATGAAAAAACCTACCCTATCTATATCCCATATTCATCATAATGCATTGCATAATCATGCATGTTTCATCTTTTATTTCATTTTACAACATGTTGTTTTTCTTTTTCTCCTCATTTTTTAAGAAAAATTAATTGCATATTAGGAGGTAGTCAAATGTTTCAGTTAAATGCACAATCATTGCATTCATTTTTTTTTTACATTCTCATAACATTTTCCTTCAAGAAAAAAATAAAATAAAAAAAGCAAAAAAAGAAAGCAAAAAAAAAAAAAA